>PNEQ01004597.1:23477-38747 GCA_003012365.1 Medauroidea extradentata | reverse complement strand
CTACGAATGTCTTGTAATTTTTGTGCTAATTAGTTTGTTCATTTGTCGTGTCGTTAATGAGTTACCTCTTGGTAATTTTTGCCACGTGGGTGGGCGTGTTCCGATATGCGGATGTTGTGTTCCCGTTCCTACCTGGCTGATGATCCATGCACACGTCGTCGGGTGCACAGCTGACGTAAGGTGCGCGGGGGCACTGTTGGTGGTGTTGGTGGCGCTGAACGGACCAACGGGCTAGGGTGGTTGGCGTCAAATAAAACAAACAAACAAACAAACATGCTGCACGACAATCACTTAAAACTATCTGCTATTAATAAGAAATAATTTAACTCGCAGACAATTATTGGAGGTCAACTCGTTTTCTGAATATAGTAATTATTTGCTATGTTTGTATACCTTCTGTATTATACTGTAATTTTCTACCAGAAAAGTATTTGGCGAAATTAATAAATACACCATGTACTGTCTTGTTTTGTTTTAATTACATTAAACCAAAGATAATGTAAATTTCTTGTTAAACTTACAAAAAATACATCTTCAAAATGACTTCAATATTTTCCACCAATAAAGAAATCATTTACACACCACCTTACTCTATGGTAAATTTGATCTAAAGTCAGTAAACCAGAGATCATTTTATTGAACAAATCCTTTATGCAAGTCAGTTAATATTTGATCTCTGGTCATGCTTGATCTAGTGTTAGTTGAACTGGGATCAAGCAAATGTTTATACAAGTGGCCCTAAAAGCTCAAATGTCCATACATACACCACAAGAAATAGATATGACCTCCACCTGCCATTTAACAGTCTCAAACTAAGCCAAAAGTGTGCACATTACTGTGGCATTTAACATGGCACGGGATAGGCCAGTGTCGGTGGATGTGCCCGACGTGAGGTTACCTGGGATTGACGTCTGGTGTGTGTCGACAGCGTGTTGGTCATGTAACCTGGCCCTCTTGTCGCTTGTTGAAGTTCGAAGTCTTCGTGGTGGTTTGCGTGCTACTCTGCCTGGCACGCGCTGCTCCCGACGACTCTGGTTGCTGTGGTTCCTTAGGGTGCCGAGGGGGAGAAAGTCACTGTTGCCTTTGAAGAGAAAACAGATGTGAATTGAAACAAGCATGGTGGTTTATTAGCTTGAAACACCCTCGAGCAGTGCCACTATTGACCATACGTAAATGTTCGTTCGAAGCGAACAAGTAAAGCTGTGAAATGTGGCGTCGGCAAACAATGGAATTGGGTGAAAAGTTATGAGGGAGGCTCAAATAGCACTGCTCTGACGTGCGTCGATCCCTGAGGCCATAAAGGTACACAAATATGTTCCGGTAGACTAAATTAACTATTGAAAACTAAAAGATTACCTCACTAAAGATGAGGGACCTCAGGGAGATGGAACCACACTCCGCACGCACGACCTAATTCCTCGCTGACGGGACGAAGACTAAGGGCCATAGTTATAAACGTCCTCCGAAGGCTTGCTGGCAAGCCCCTGGCCTTTATTCGCGCAGCAGTTCGCTGGCGGTCTTCCACCCTTCCTACACTATAGTTGTCTGCCGATGGATCACCAGGAGATCGCCGGCTAAAAGGGAGTTGGATGGGTCTCCTTCATAAAATTTGGCAACACACCTCATATTTAGCAGCGAACATAGACTCAAATGCTCAAAGACCACTGTTATGAACACACCTTTGTTGTCTTTGTAGTGGGACACACTTGAGATATTCGAAGTGATTGAAGAAAGTTTGACTATGGAAGGGAAAAATTCGACAGTGCGATACACTCCTAAGAAAAGCAATTTTTTTACCTGATAAAAAATACAAAAACATAACTACAAATAAGAAAACTGACTCTGTGTCCAACTACAACAAAAGGAAATATGGAAGAAAACCACTGCAGAATGTAATGCTTGCGATGTAGCGCGCAGAGATGAACTGCAGTTGAAAAGGGATCTTCCATGTCCCTAATATATATTTTGGTAGTCACGCATGTCATTGGTCATCTATTTATTCATAATAGTTGACCACTTCATCCATGTTCTGCATGGATTCTTTAAAATTCCTCACCATTTTTCATAACTGGTCTCTACAGTACAGCTGGTGATTCGCCGAACGAGGTCTGGCCGTCATTCACCTGCAATCTCCCAAAAAGTGGAAACTTGGTGGCGAATGGTTGTTCGCCGGCTATCCGCCGCTTTCTGAAAGAGGTCTATAATGTGCAAAACTCCAGATTAGGGTGGGGGGAGATTGGTTGTACTTCGAAAGACGTTTATAATTACGGGCCTAACTCAATGTGACGTCGGGTGGTGTCTCGGAAGCTCGCGTTCCCGCCAGACGTGTTGGATTGGCTCTTACATTCTAATTTAAACATATTTTGCAAAACAAAAAATAATGAATAAGTAAAGAGATAATTTTAAGAATGTTTCAGCCCATTACATAAATATATATAACTGCCAGTCTTTTGTAGGGCAATCTCTGAAGGCATTTTTAGGATAAAATACATATGAAACTAAAAAATAAAATATATAACGAGATTCTGCTTGAATTAAGAGAAACATACATCAAAATTTCTCTTAAGGAGCATGGAAATGTTAAGAACACAAAAAGTAAATTAAAAACACTCTTGACTGGCTTTCCTAAGCATCTTTGCCGCCATAATAAATTTAGCAACTGAAATAATATTCAAAGTGTTCAAAACGTTTTCAAAAAGTGTAGGTACTGTAGCGAAAACACGTAAATTCTGCAGTGTCTTCTGGTATGCTTTCTAATTAACTAATTTACACAATGCCTGTTGCAGCTTGGCACCTGACATGCCCCGACGCCTCAAACATATTCACATGGTCTTGGACAGTTTCAGATTGTGTCGAAAATACTATCAAATACGCTGCGGGCCTTGCAAACGAATTTGGCTCCCCCAAAACTGCTAGCTGTAGACCGTAATGTACCTTCATAGTGTTATGAGGGCGGGGGGAGAGAGAGAAACATTGGTGTTCACGTCTCCACTGATGATGGTGGAGTTTGTATTTTTGTACAAAATAACGTTACATATAAGAGAAGGAGTGATTTAGAAGCTTTATCAAGTGAAAAAAAATCTGGGAATTGCTGCAATAGAAATAAGCGATACAACAAATTTTGTGGTGGTAATTGTTTGTCTTTACAGGTCTCCAAACGGGAATAAAGAAATATTTTTAAATATATTGGAGGAAATATTGACTAAAATTTTTCATATTAAATATAAGGTAGTTTTATGTGGTGATTTTAATATAAACATACGGTTAGATGATTTCAGCACACACCAATGTCTTAATATTTTGAATGCCTATGGGCTGCAAGTACTTACAGACTTTGCAACAAGGGAAACTGTCTCTACGTCAACAACAATTGACCACGTGATAGTTAGCAATAATCTTATTGATGTAAGTCTCAAGCAACTAATAAATGGCTTGTCAGATCACTTTGATCAGATGTTGGAGGTAATTTGTACCAAATTCAAAACTGAAAAAACTATCACATTCATGAGGGACTTTAAAAACTTTGCTGCGAAACCTGAGAAGCTGTATATTCTGCAGGGTCTGTAGCGGGGGCGTCAAATGGGTCTAAAGGAAGGGGGGGGGGGGGCAAATGCCTCCCCCCTGGATTTGGAATTTTTGTGTATAAATATATTTTTTTTTATTTTTAATTGTAAATAATGCTAACTTAAGGACATAAAACTGAAGTTTTATTATTAAAGTATCCAATTTATACACCCTTAATTAATGAAAAAGATGTAACAAGGTCACTGTGGTCGGAAAACAAAATCTTGCCCCCCCTTTCCCCCGGGAAAACCTGAAATGACGCCCCTGGCAGTAGATGAGAAATTTAGAACATTCATGAATATATTGTCTAAAAAAATTAATATGTATTTCCCCAAAAATATGTGTGTATTCAATCACTGTCATAAATCAAAATGGGTGACAAATGGTATTCGCATATCTGGTATGACAATGAAGAAATTATATTTAAGAAGTAAATATGTAAATCAAAAACTTTGTCATTTATTTTAAAAACTACAAAAAAAAGTCTACAGAAATGTACTTAAAACAGCTAAACAACTTTTTAATGATCAGGTAATCTATAAATCTCACAATAAACCAAGGACAGTTTGGAACATAATAAAACAAGAGTCTGGATTGCAAAAAACTTCCCATCACAGCCTAACAATTAAGGATGATAAAGTGTAAATAATAAACTCTACTATTCATACAGCAAACTACATAAACAAATATTTCTGTAATGCAGCAAAAAAGTTATATGTTCAAAATACACAGCAGAATGCCGAGGTGTGGAATAAACACATAGCCAGGTCTTCATTTTATTTATATCCAGTGGATACTCTGTAAACAGCAAACTGCATCAGAAATACTAAAAATAAAAACTATACTGGATTAGATCGCATTCCTATACAGACAATTAAAAAATGTTCCGAGCTTCTCCTAGAGCCATTAACCCATATTATTAATGAATCATTTCAAACTGCTGTTTTTCCAGACGACTTTAAAGTAGCTAAGGTTATTCCAATATTTAAGAAAGGGGAGGCAACTAAAATAGAAAACTATAGAACCATTTCGATTCTGAGTGCCCTTTCAAAAATACTTGAATCAGTGATAAAAATAGAATTGTAAACTATCTTACAAAATTTAAGGTTCTAAATAGCTTTCAGCATGGTTTTCTAAAAGGGAAAAATACTAAAACAGCAATAGGGGAGTTCCTGGAAAAAATTTTATCCTACAGTGACAAATCTATTGACACAATTGAAATTTTTCTTGACTTGTCAAAGGCTTTCGACACTGTGGACCACACAATATTACTAGATAAATTAGATAATGTGGGAATTAGAAGAACACCAAATGCTCTTTTAAAATAATATCTAACAAATAGGAGACAGCTGGTAGAATTTACTAAAAAAAAAAAAAAAAAAAAAAAAAAAAAAAAAAAAAAAAAAAAAAAAAAAAAAAAAAAAAAAAAAAAAAAAAAAAAAAAAAAAAAAAAAAAAAAAAAAAAAAAAAAAAAAAAAAAAAAAAAAAAAAAAAAAAAAAAAAAAAAAAAAAAAAAGTAACTATGTAAACACTTACTGCTCTCAGCCAAAAGTGATGGACACTGGTGTCCCACATGGAAGTGTTTTGGGCCCATTACTGTTCCTAATATATGTGAATGACTTAACAGCTCATGTTATGTTTTAAAAACTCTCTCAAATAGCATCTCATACAATTATCTAAAATTAGTATATTTTGTCTTATGTACACACACATATAAGCTATGGTATCATTTTCTGGGGTATTAGGGAAACAAATTTGAAAAAGTATTGCACAAAAAAAGAGCAATCCACATCATATTACACTTGTCTCCAATGGACAGTTGCAGAAATTATTTCAAGATTTTGAAGATTCTGCCTATACCATGTGTTTATATATTTATAAATCAATACTGTACATCTACAAAAATAAAAACAAATACCTCACAAATAAACAGGTTCATAATTATAAAACTAGAAAGAGAAACCACTTTCATGTAAATTCTGTAAATAAATCATGTGCTATGACAGTTATTAATAATATTGGAATTAGGCTCTTTAACAAGCTTCCCATTGAAATCAAAACTTTCACCAAGTTTAAACAGTTTAAAAGTATTCTATTTGATTACTTCTTGAATGGGTCCTTCTACAGTGTCCCAGAATATATAAAAGCATAATATATTTTATTACTACTGACGTGAGCGGGGGTCGTGATTAAGTGTTGTTTGCCCGGTGTGCCAGCCCGTTAAGAGAGAACGAGCACTCATGAGAGCAGAGACTCTAGGTTTCAGGGCCACGTGAACGACGACCATGGCGTTGCAGAACACTCCCCACTCTACGTCGCTATGTTACTTACGCAGGGGAATCTTATGGCGTTCCCCACGCCCGTAGCACTAAAGTAGAAAAATACACACATACACACACTATAGGTCTAGTACTGGAAGGCGGGTTGAAGGGTCCCGTGCCCTTATGGCCGTGAAGCAGCAAGTAATAAATATGCACCTGTAACTGGAAAAACGTATTTATTGGTAAAACACCATGCTCCAATCATACAACACTGGTGGCGCAAATAGCGGACCCGGCCCTAAGCCCGACCGGTGAGCGATGCTGTTACGTGAAAATTCACTACACAAGTGAAAAAGATAATTTAAGTAATGCCCCTGGGCGACGAGTTGCAGGGGTGAACGGTACACCTCCGTGCCAGCGAAGTTAAAAGAGAATGTTCCAGATGAAAAGAATGACTATTGGTGTGCTACTGACTATGCAAAGTTGTGAAGGGCCCGGAGTGACTAACACGTCGACTGTCCCGGTCCGCCGCGTAATGCCAACTGGCGAGTCCTTCCCGCGTGCATGACGTCGTGCCGCCAAAGCACGGGAAGCACTCGCCGAAAAACACAAAATCACTAAATTAAACAGGGGCAAAGGCCCAAAACACTCATAATAGCATAGCTTGAGGGTTAGAGTCCCAAATTTGTATAACGGGATAGTTTATGGAGAGTTTACGTAATTTATAGTTACATGAAATTTTGAACAATACAACATTTAAAAACGTAGACACTGAATTTGGACGTTATTTGAATAGAAATAATTATAACACAACACTGGCAATTACAGAACAAATAAAACGTGAAACTGTTTGGGGGAGAACATGAGTAGATATTTAGGTGGCAATTTGGCTGTGAGGGCGAGTCCAAGTTGTCGCGTAGCGCAGGGGTGTTTTATTGGTATTAAGATTAAATACGAAAATGTTGAGAGGGGGCACAGTACACATGAAACACACTTACCCCTGGCCTTTCTATATTATTGCCTGTTAAATGGCATAACTTCCCTTGACGGGAAAAGCACGGGAGGGCTTTAACATGGTATTCAACTTTGACGTTAAATTGCGTCGCTTCTCGTCTAGGGGGCACATTCCTACCATTTGCCGGCAGTTCTATGGGACCGACGCACACGCTGGTGGCACCCGGCATCGCGGGGCGGCGTCTGGACGCCGCTACCTTGTGTGCCCACGTGGACGGGTGCTTTCCTATATGCCGTGGCTGTACAGGCGCTCAGCCCGTTCCGTAATGGTGGCTTGATGCGCACGACGTGCTCGGGGAGAGGGAGTTGCGGAACGACCCGCATCACTACTACTTTAGCCTATTATTGTATTAGAAGTGTCCATGTTATGTCTCTATTGTCTCATGGTTTATTATCAAACAATCAAAACCCAATGCACATGACATGTATGTTAAGTAAAATGACCTAATGTAAAGTGTTCAAAGTTTTAAACAGCCGAGTTTATTCTTATTTTTATAATGCTTTATTTTGTATTTTGATTGTTCCCTAAATATCTGTATTATTTAATTTGTTAAAATGTTTGTATATAATTTGTGTGTATATTCATTTATTTATTTATTTCACCCAGAGGACTTGGTTACATCGAGCAGGGTGATCACCAAGTATAGGGTTCGTCATATAATTCACAATATACATATACAATATTTACAATGCACATTACAAGGTAGGACCCTTATAACAATTACTATTTACAGACATAAGACACTATTTATGCATACAGACTATATAATAAATTGATATATCCTAAGAAGAGTAACAATGAGCCTGAGATAGATAAAATGTTGCTATGTGTAAATACCATAGAGGTAATATATAGTAGAGGGAACATGACGTCACAAATGTGTGTCCAACATGGTCTCGAGAGTTTGGTGTCGTTTATTAATGTTTTCTCGGCGTTAAAATGCAGTCGTGATATTTGAAACTCATGGCGTACCTTCCAGAATATATATTTAGTCATGTGGTGCCACCAAGAACTCGGTTCACTACCTTATAGGAAGTATGTAGCTAATATTTACTTTTTACTAAAAACAGCTGGGTTAAGGAAAACAGTAACGTGGCAGATATTGTTTACATTTGTCGTTCTGAAATTTCTACGCAATTGTACTATGCGATAATATGGTTGTATGATCTCCTTAGTTCGTATGTTCATATGGTACCAAAATAATCCAACATGATTGTGATTACTAAGCAATTATTATCTTTTCTCTCAATGTTATTTCAAATCTCCCGCGCATATTTCACTAAAGTCACGTGACACATGTTGAACACACAATTTCGTATGCAGCTGTATAGAGGATACTCCCTCTACCCTATAGTTACTCTAAGGTAAATACACAAGTAAACACATACATATATTTACACATGTACACACTTTCTCATGAAAGTGAGGAGACGGTAAGCTGCTGTTTTATAGTCACATAATCAAGAGATGCTGTGGAAAAATTTGTAATATTTGGATATAGGTTACATTTAACATTGCATGGAAGGATGTGAATATGGAATGATCTATTATTGAATTAAGTTCTGGTTTCTGTGGTTTGATCTAAATTGTGGTTATTTAAGAATGCCTCTATGTCATGTACGATACACAAATACTGGTTTTCAAATATTTTATCAATGAGTGCATAGAATTTAGAGTCATTTGTTTCAGCTGATACATTTTTTTGGTAAATAATTATACATCTTTATGCCAGTGTAGTACAGGCATTTTCCAAAGAAAGTAGTTTTATGCTGTATCATATTGAGTTTGTATGCATTTCTTGTGCTATGTTGATGTTTATCTTGGTTTTTTGAATAATGGTCTAGATTTTGTCTTATGAATTTCAGTACACTTACATCATATTCTGTATAAAGCGTTCTAATCTTAAGTGCCTTAAAAAGGGGTTTACATGAAGCTCTATATTTTGCATTTGTTACAATACGCAATGCTTTTTTCTGCATTTTAAAGATCTTGTGACTATTGGAAGTGTTTCCCCAAAATATAATGCCGTACATCATCACAGAATGGAAGTATGCATGATACACCAACTTTAGTGTTTTGAGGTCAAGTACTGATTTTAAGGCTCTCAGGAGATAGCATATGGATGAAAGTTTAGTTTCAAGTTTAGAAATATGTTCTGCCCATGTAAGGCCACTATCAAGGTATAAACCCAGGAATTTTACTATTGATGTTTCTATAATTGTTTTGTTATTGTGTGTATTTAAGATTTGGTCATTTGACTTGTGCTGTTTGTTGAATTGAATGAAATGTGATTTTTCAACATTTAGTACCAGTTTATTTGATTGGAACCAATTTTCCAATGTTGTCATAGCAGTTTCAGACATGCTTTTAAGTCTCTCAAGACAGCTTTCCTTCATGAGTATACTTGTGTCATCTGCAAATAATGTTAAGGTTCCGTGATCAACATTTTTTGGTAGGTCATTTATATATAGGAGGAATAGCAGTGGCCCCAAAATGCTTCCCTGTGGTACTCCTGTTCTTATGGATTCCCATTCTGAATATACTTTGGTATTGTTATCATCTATTTCAACAATTTGTTTTCTATTTGATAGGTAAGATTTAAATAATTCTAAGGCCTTTCCATTTATTCCCAATCTGCTAAGCTTATGTATTAAGATACTATGGTCTACTAGATCGAAAGCTTTCGACAAGTTACAGAAAATGCCAAAAGTATAGTTTCCTTTATCAAGTGCTTCTACAATAGCTTTCGTCAACTGAAAAACAGAAGTCATTGTAGATTTATTTTTCTGGAACCCACTTTGTACTTCGTAAATTATTTTGTTGTCATTTAGGAACTGCGTTAGTCTATTATGTAATACCCTCTCAAATATTTTTGAAAAAACTGGTAGTAAGCTAATGGGCCTATAATTTTCTAGCTTCTCCCGGTTTCTTTTTTGTGTATTGGTTTAATTTTAGCCATCTTTAATCTGTCAGGGAAAATTCCCAGTCTGAAGGATTTATTTATTATAAGTGTAAGAGGTTGCAGAATATTTTTGCTACATAATTTAATCAATGAATTTGATAGTCCGCAAATATCTTGGGATTTCTTATTTTTTAGACTTGTTATAGTCTTGGCTACCTCCTTTATTGTGGTTGGGTACAATTCGAATTGTGCCCTGCTCTGTTCTATGGATCTGTTTGCTATAGGGTTAGAGGTTGAAAAAGTGTTGCTGAGATTTAATTTGGTACCTAGGTTTGCATAGTGACTATTGAAGCTGTTTGCTATTTCTTTTGCAGAAGTAATAACATTTCCATTTATATTAATTTTTGTTTCTATGTTATCTACCATCTTAGTATTGCCTACTTTATTATTGATTATGCACCAGATCGCGTCAGGTTTATTCATGCACTCTCTAATTTTGTTGCTCATTTCCCTTTTCTTAGCAAATTTGATCACTTTATTATAAATTTTCTTATAATTTTTGTAGTATTCAATAAATTCTGTGTTGTTAGATGACTTACTTACTCTGTACAATTCTTTCAGTTTATTGCTGGAATTTATTATTCCTTGACTGATCCAGTTTGGTTTGCTGTTTACAGATTTAGGGAGTACTTTTATTTGTTTTAGGGTGGAAGGAAAGCATTCTTCGAAGTAACGTAGAAAGGTTACTAAGAAAATATTATAGTTTGTGTTTATATCATTTATATCATTTAACTCTAGCCAGTTTTCAGCAGCTAATGTATGATTGAAATGTTCTAAACTTTCATGGTTATATTTTCTTACTTTTTTAATTTTAGTGTTTATGGGGAAGCAGTGTTCCGCAAATGTGATTTTTGTTATTTGGGCATAGTGGTCGCTTAGTCCTGGATCTAGGTTTGTAACTGACACTTGCATATTTGTTTGGCTTATTACATAATCTATAGCTGTTTTGCTGTTAAGTGTATAATGTGTTGAACTTTATTCTCTAGGTTGTGTGATTGCAGTATATTTACAAGTTGCTGTTTATCACTTGTATATACATTATAGTCGACATTTAGATCACCACAAATAACAATTTTTTTCCCAACATTCAATCTATATACATGTCCAAGAAACTTTTCAAAATTTTCAAGAAATGGCTTAATACTACATCTGGGAGGTCTATATAATGAAATAAAGAGTGTAGAATTATTTTTCAAGGTGACCTCAACTGCCGAGCAATCAAATATCCCTTCCTCACTCATATTTTTAAGGTTGATCTTTTCTTTACTACTCTCCAATAGAAACTTATGAACTAAAATGCAGCTTCCACCATATCCTTTACCACTTCTACAAAAATTACTAACAATGGTGTAATCTGCGATCCAATTTATTTTACTCTCTTACTCGGTCAGACAGAGTATTTTAGGCTTAGTAACAATTTCTAAAGTGTTAATAAATAATTCCAATTGAGGCCCTTTATTTCTTAGAGACTGAACATTCAAATGAAGAACACTTATCACTGTATAGTTTTTATCCTCATAAGTAGGCCTGTATAAATTTGTTTTGGTTTTACTTATCTGTTGAGGTAGTGAAGACTGCTGATTGAAGGGCGTTGTCTTCAATTTCTGCTGCTGTTGTTTCTGGAGTTGTAGCTGTTGTAGTTGATTCTGTAATTGAGGCTGTTGAAGTGACTGCAGTTGAGGCTGCTGGTATTGTTGATGGTACTGCAGTTGATGATGAAGATGTAGCTGATGATGGTGTTGCAGCTGATGATGTAGTTGCAATTGTTGCTGTGATTGCAGATTGTGCTGTTGTAGCTGAATATTTTGCCGTTGAAGTTGCTGATAGAGTAGAGGTAGGCACTTTTGGTGCGGTTGCTGGAGTTCATGGCTTGGTAGTTTGTGTGTTGATGCACACACAGTTTGGTTTGAATTTGTCTTTACAATAAAAAAATTTTGTTTGTTATCAGCTTTTATTTTGTGATTACCCAAAAAATTTTGTTTGTTGTTATCTTTTGTTTTTTGATTACCCAATTATCGAGCATAGTACGCTTCGGAGATTCCGACTTCTGTATGTCAGAGCTGACATGTGTGTTTTGATGTGTAGTAGGCCTATTTCTGAGAACCCATTTGTCTAGGAGGGTTGGTTTTTCTTGTTTTGCAAGGGCAGCACTGCATCAGATAGTTTAGATGCAAGGTAATCTTTACCTAAGTCATTTAGGTGTTGTCCATGTTTTGTGTGTTGTTTCCTTTCTATTTGATTAATATCAACTACTTTCACATTCTTGTACTTCCTGCACACTTCTTTGTATTTTTTGTTGGTTTCTTTGATGGTGAGGTTAACACATGATGTGTCGATGAGGTCATGTCTGTGTGGAAGTGTTACTACTACAACATGTTTGCTTTTTAGCTCTTCTAGGCTATCAGAGAGGTTCTGTACTGCATCATTACCCCGATCCTTTGCAGCATCATTTGATCCTCCGATGATTACTACAGTATCATACCTTTCAATGCCTACAGGGTCTTCTTTTGTCATTGATAGAACTTCACGTTGGGGAGCCCCTGGTTTTGTGTACCCTATGGTACTAATTCTTGTGTTTATGCTGTTACTTTTTTGAGCAAAGTGCCTTGCATGGCTGTTCCCTAGCAATAACACATTATGCAGTTTGTTTCGGTTCGGGGCGCTACTGTTGTGTGTTTTACTAGCTTCTTGGTTTCTCTCCTTAGGTAAGACTTTAGTTGTTGACTTAATATTCGTTCCCATGTTTCTTGGTTTTGTTTTGTGATGTTGCTGAGTTTCATTTCTTATAGCTGAGTACTTGTTTTGAAGTGATATTCTGAAGCTGGAGGATGGTGTTTGTTTATTCTGCACCACTCTTCTCTTGACCGCGTCGGTCCACTCGGAAGTCTCATACAATGACTTGATGTGTTCCTGTTTTTCTTGTTCTTTTTTTAATATCTCTTGTGCTCTTCTGGCATCGTTCATTTTCTTTATGTCGTCTTGAAGAACTGAGATGATTTATTTAAGGGATGCGAGTTCATCCTGCAAGTTGTTGATGAGTTTATTTTTTTCACATGCACTTTTGTCTCGTCCACCATCTTGGCTAGACGCACTTTCCTTGCACGAGGCACAATACCAGTCACATTCATGATTCGAAACATCTCTCTCGTTAAAATCACAACACTTACCAAAGTGAAACCAGAAATCACAGTGGTCGCACAGAAATCCGTTTCTGACAATTTTGTTGCATTTACCGCACTTATTATTACAAATAATTTTCCGTTTTTCCTCTCGTTTTGAGCACACACTCACTTCACTAGGCGCCATCTTCTGTTCTGTTTATTGTATTCACAGATTCAATCTCAACAACACCATTACAGATCCCTGTACAACACACGCGGTGGGCTCTCACCTCAAGCCTACATCTAATTTATACTGCAAAACGAAAAGTTGAATTCGGAACAATAGTATTATTTGCGCAGCCCGATGGCTCATGTTACCAGAAAACAGAATGCTATAGCCCCGATGTTAAAGGATCTCCATGGCACGTGCGCCCACGGGGAGCTCTCCCTGCACGCGTCCGATCACTTCGACATTCAGATAGCTACATAATGATTGACAAGTTCTATAGCATTGTAAATGCTCAAAATGAACAATAAATGGATTGATTGAAGCACAGTGCCGTATGTCCAGCTTAAGCGTGGAGAGGGAGGAGAGAGCACATGGCCGGAACACGGCCGCGGCAGCCCAAAAGGGACGGCGGCTGAATGGGCGTCCACGGCACATGTTACAATTAAATATTTAATAAGCTACCTGACAGTCTGAACGAGCTAGGCCATCAAAATAATAAAAAAAATTAATAGTGAACTTAAAGCATTCCTTTTGTCTCAGACGTTCTATACAGGTGATGAATTTCTCACAAGTTAATTGTAACTTTTTTATGTCTATAGTTTATATGTTACCATACTGTATCAGTTCACATGGAAACTTTTTAAATCCATTTTATATAATTACTACTCTTACCACGTATTTTTTTCTTTTTGTGTATTGTACTGTGTAACAGAATTAATATTATTTCAATTGGCAGTTGTAATATATTTTGTCAGCATATTTGTTCATACTGAATTTTGTCTAGTGCTGTAGTTAATTACACGGTATCCACATTTATAATCAATATACTGTCTATATTTTTATATATTTGATGTACATAAATATTTTGTGTTACTGTGTGTGTGTGCATGCATGTGTGTCCCAATGGGCGAATGTATGTATGGGATTGTAAGTACATATGTATTAAATTAATTTTTTTTACTGTATCGCATAGGTAGTTCTAGCTATAGCTTCGTAATTTTCACTCATTAATGTATGTATTATGGTGTACAAGTGACTTATTCCGTATTCCAGTACTGTATGGTTTAATATGGGATCTACGGAATGTAAATAAATAAATAAATAAAAATAATGGGCCTTATTCATAGTCGTGAGATAGTTCCGAGATGATCCTGAGATCATCTTGTGCCAGTTAGTCCAGGGTTGGTCCTGACTCGGACTAGCGTTAGTCTGCGTCTATGAATAAGACAAAAATTAGTCCGACGATAATCCCGCACTAGTCCGGGTCAAAAACGACTATGAATAAGCCCCAATGTTATCAACCTATATCCAACAAAAATGGTGGCGATAATGACTTCTTATGACGTCGTTACTATCCAACTTTGTTGGACTAACTTTATTTGAAGCTATTGGAATAAAATAATTGATAGAGTTATAGCGTCTTATGAAATGCTCTGTGTAGTTGCAATATTAATTAATTAATTGAACCACTATGGCCGTGAATCGATCAAATTAATAAAGCAGCTCTGACCATGCTCTGAATATCCTTGAACGGAAGTATTGTTTTACATCTATGGTTGTCTTTTTTTTATTTCCAGTACATCCTCTTTGGACGAATGTGTGTGCTGTAATAAAATAATTTGAAGTAGATGATTTAGGAATAAAAAATCTCTATTCATCGAGTCTTATATTTGTGTTTGTTGCATTGTTTTATTACAATGGCTATTGAATCGGCTTCAGGAGATGCTAGAAGAGGACAAACAAGTGCCTACAAGGATAAAAGTAAACCGGCTGATATCCGTAGCAGCAACATCAATGCTGCAAAAGGTTTGGTTTAAAATTCTCTCTCTGCGGTGTCTAATTAGCTTGTATGGAAATTTAGTGGTGAGTTTGCCTGTAAAAAATTATGTGTTCATTCTATATCGTAAATCGTAGTTTCGAGTGTTTGCCTTAAAATATAAGATGTAAAAGTGGACTGTAATGAAATCTCACAAGTCTCAAACATTAAATTTCTAGGTGTATATATAGATGACCAGTTAAAGTACACAGCACACATCAATAATGTTGCAAAAAGATTAAGCTCTGCCTGTTATGCCCTTAGACACTTCACAAATTTTGCAGACTTAAAAACCATGCTAACTATCTACTATGCATACTTC
>PNEQ01004596.1:30704-51562 GCA_003012365.1 Medauroidea extradentata | reverse complement strand
GCCCTTTTTTTCTCTGCTTCCTACTCTTGACACCAGTCAATTTACGGCTTTAACTTCGCCTTCTCATCCCCCCCCTTCCCACTGCCCCCTTCACAAACGACCACTGAACTTTCTTTCACATATTTTTTTTTTTCTATTTTCCATGTATATTATGCACCCCTGAATTTTTATCAGTTGTTTTGGAATAAAAGTGCGTGCTATAAACGAGTAAATACGGTATTTATAAATTGAAATGTAATCATGATTTTAGAATATACAGTAGGTACATATGCCCTTTTAGTTATTATTTTGATAATTTAAAATTAAAAATATTTATATTTACATGCTAACACTTATCAGCCTAAGAAAAATTAAGCCAGTAAATGTATTACCACCATAGAAAATATAGATATATGAATGTGAATTTTGCTAGTGTTTTCTGTTTCACGCAGTTGATAAAACATGTCGTGCTTTAACAATGCTAAAAAACTGTACGTACTT
Organism: Medauroidea extradentata; assembly: GCA_003012365.1. Lineage (NCBI taxonomy): Eukaryota > Metazoa > Arthropoda > Insecta > Phasmatodea > Phasmatidae > Medauroidea > Medauroidea extradentata. Next base: position 51,082 of record PNEQ01004596.1, on the reverse strand, counting down.
TCCTATATTGTCCTTTTACAATATTTGCCATGAGTCCTAACACCCATTTTACGAATACAGTACTGGATTTTATGAGACGGGGAAAATTATGAGGTGATTTTTGGGCTTTGCGAGGCCTTGTTAAATCAGCGTTCTACTGTACCTGCGTGACTAATAATATGTTGAAATACTGTATATGTATAATGTACCAAGTTTGCATTGTTTTTTTGTGTGGAACGGAGAATACGTCTAGTAGTAGTCACTTTGTCTGTTAGCTTTTCATATTGTTATTGATCTTTAATAAATGTGATGTCTATGTATTCATTTATTATTTGCATATTCTGCTTAGGGAAAATGATTGACTACGTGAAGTGCCTCGTGTGTGGTACGGAAAAGACCAGAGAAGACACGTTCTTGGATATCCCGTTGCCCGTCCGTCCCTTTGGAAGTTCTGTGGCATATGGCAGCGTTGTAGGTATTTTTCATGTTGGTTTCGTTCATTTATAAGTGTCTGTCATGAGCAAAATTATATTCTAATGAATATACTCTTTTTACAGGAGGAGGCTTTACGGGCTTTTGTGCAACCTGAAACTCTCGATGGAAACAACCAGTATTTCTGTGAGAAATGCAACAAAAAATGTGACGCACACAAAGGCCTAAAGTTTTCTAAATTTCCATACCTGCTCACACTGCATTTGAAGCGGTTTGACTTTGACTATGCAACACTTCATAGGATCAAGCTCAATGACAAGTATGTGATTTTGATATTTAAACCATATTTTAAAATATTTTTTTTTTTTTTTTTTTTTTTTTTTTTTTTTTTTTTTTTTTTTTTTTTTTTTTTTTTTTTTTTTTTTTTTTTTTTTTTTTTTTTTTTTTTTTTTTTTTTTTTTTTTTTTTTTTTTTTTTTTTTTTTTTTTTTTTTTTTTTTTTTTTTTTTTTTTTTTTTTTTTTTAAGGCTTGTTTAATACAGCATCAATATTTCATTCTAGGGTGGTTTTCCCAGATATTCTGGACCTGAACAGTTTCATTGCGTCGCCCGACAGTGCGAGAGAAGAAACTGAAGCCATGTCAGATGAAACAATTGTAAAGAATGATGATAGCAGCACAACAGATAGCGGGTCAGCATTAGATGATGAAAGCTGTCAAGGCACAGAAATGACGACCAGTACACAAGAGACAGATTACCAGGTAATTTTACAAGGAATGAATTATTAATTTTTAGGTTGGTTTTTTTTTTTTTTTGCAATAAGTGGAATACTATTGTTTTTGTTTAAATAATTGTCGTGTATAAACATAGTCATAAGTACATGATTTTATTGAATTGGGTAAAAGGTAAGTAGAAAAATCTATTGCAGTATTGTTGCAAATCCTATCGTATGTTTATTTAAATAAGCTTCAATAACTTACTGAAACTACGTACCTGATAACATCTTTAATGTCTCTGTAAGATATGGTACATGAAATCTGGTCAAGGTCTAATGTATGTATTTTGACATAAAAATTGCTGCGTGGATTTTACTTTAAATTTGACATCTAGTAAGGGTTTTACTATTTTTCTCCTTGAAAAATTGGCCTGTCTGCACACACTGAGGTCTACATAAGGAACCATTATTAAATCACAGTACAGTAATATTCCATGAAAAAATGTAGTTTTATGAGTAAAAGTATATACTGCAAAATCTTGTGAACCAGGGTTGCAGTAGGTGTGCAACTATGTGAAGTGGGTTTTTGTTATCAGTCTGGCTGCCACTATCTCCTCCTACCCTTCCTTTCCTACTCCCTAGAAACGTTGTGCCGCTGTCATGTGACACATTCTTTCGCCTCGCCGTTTTCGCCTTTCCATCACATTTTAATGGTACCTTTATCGATGACCTAAGCAATTTTTTTACTTTGATTTCTTTCTGACTTGATTTACACGTTAAGAGAGCATCGTTGTCTAAATAAAATTACACCCAATAAGCAAAGCTGGTTTTCAAAGTTTCGGGTCCCTAGGGATATTTTTTGTGGCATTACACCTCCTCCTTTTCCAAGAAACCAAAATTTTAATCTTATTATTTAACAGTCCTGTCTTTGGCAATGTATATCAGTAGTTTATCTGTCCCTTTTCTTATAATACCACCGGCAACTAATTAATTTTTGCGCTTACGTGGCTACATCTGATTAATACACCAAAAAACTAGATTACATATAATCAAGTACTGTTATAATTTTTTTTATTTTGAAAGGAAACTGATTTCATCATTGCAGTACAGACAAGTTACTGCCAATATTTAAAAGTGTTTACATCTCGCTTTCGTTGTGTAGAATTCATAAATCAGATGTTGTACTCGAACCTGTCATCTTTTAAAATACTATCATCCTTAGTGTAAAATATTGGCTGCTGACCCACCATAATGGATATCCCTCAAACACAAAATGTTTCTGTCCGTCTTATTTATTTAATAACATTAATATCTGATTTATGTAACACTTGCGTGTCAGTGTTTAGATTTGACTATTATAAAGTAATGTTATAATCAATACTTTAGTACTGTTTCATTAAAAGTTTGTTGACATTATTAAAACAAAAATTGGTTTTCCTTCAGACCTAATTTTGTACTGAACTACTTTCGTGTTCAGTTGGTTTGCCAAATGTGCCTCCCAAAAAAAAAAAAAAGCTGCTGCTCCTAGACCTGGGTCTAGTGGATCTAGTTATAAAGTTGCCTTTGCCCATAAGTGTATACAGTAGAATCCCGTCATTGCGAATATGGAAATAGTGAAAACACGGTTATAGCGAAGTCTTTTTGAGGAACCGTCAAAAAATTGCAAAATAATTCCATGAAAAATATGAATTTTATGAGTAGAAACATGTATGGTGAGTCGTGTGAAGCAGGCTTGCAACGATATTCGTGACCATGTGAAGCAGGCTTGCGGCGATGTACGTGACCTTGTGAAGTGAGTAGGTATTTGTTTCGGCGACCATTTATGGTTGCCACAATCTCGAACTGGTTTTGGTATTCTTGCCATGGAGTCTGGCCATCGTAAGGAGCAGGCTTGACAGAAATCCCCTTTTCAAAGTTCGATGCAGGCACACTAGATACATAAACATGCAGCCCATTTTCTGCCTGGTTGTGAATCACACTACAGCCTGGTTCAAACTTTGTTGTCTTCTCTTCGCCGCCTTCAGGTATTGATTCAGCAATGACCGGTAACAAGATGGCCACCTTCTTTACCATGGAGAAGTTCTTGACACTCCTTCCTCAGCTCATCCATTTGTTGCTACATGCTATTTTTCACATACTCCATCTCTTCCTTTATGCTGCTTACCTTCTCCGTTACTGCATCTATTTCCTGGTACACCATTTCTTTTACACTGTCTACTTGCTTATTTATGTTTTCATTTACACTATCTTTTTCACTATCTATTTTCTTGTCTACACTATCTATTTTCTTATCTACATTTTCGTTTACGCTATCTACAAGATTACTAACATTCTCAATTTTCTTATCAAAATTTTTTTTCAACTGTCTTTGACCGAATTTATTTGGCCACTTATTCCTACAATTAGGGCCTTTAGTGCTTCTATTTCCGCTGACATGCTTCTTGTAAACATGCACCTTTACAATTGAAATTTAAACATTTCATTTATAAAGTGGCTCAATTTAATTAAATAGTAATTGTGTGCAATGATTGAATTTACAGAATTAAAAATGAAATTAATTTATGCCTCTATCCCACTTCTGACACCTGTGTTACAAGTGTGAGCATAAACTTTATATGTGGGCATTTCCCATGAGTTCTTTTGGGATAGAGGTCTTATAATTACAAATAAGAGTTGAATTAAGTTATTGATTTACCAGCTCACAAAGCTTACAAAAACACGAAACAGCAATCAACTATAACTTTCACAACACGGTTATGCACACAATTAATCCTGTGTCACAGACATGTTAATTAAATTTGACAGTTAAAGCACAAAAATATGTCTATCATCAATTAATTAAACACTACAAATCACGATAAAATTCAGTCACATATCCAATCAACAGTCTCTCAAATAGTGACAGTGTACAACCTTAATAGTCTGCAGTGGTGATGAATCACCCTGTGCTGCGCAGCACCCCGAGTGCACCGCTGTCTTCACTCTTGAAGTCTTCGGTTCGACTCCCGTCAATCACCACCTCTTTGCTCGTCAGCCCGCCGCAGCAGTCCTCTTGTTTCGCCCAACACTGCTCCGAAGGTAGCCGCCTTCCACCTCACAGTAGACTCTGACGTCACCAAGATGTCTTTACCAGTCTCTCTCCACAAGCATAGGACCTTCCTCTAGCATGACCAATAGCGAACTGAGTCCAAAGTTGTCGATTTGGCGCTTATATACTCGTCAAAACAGTTTGGGACTCCCCACATTTCCGGAGTCTAAAAATAGATATCACATGTTTCGGACATGACTTGAGTCACGTAGGCAGCCCTCGTGGGGTTAAGACGCAGTTGGGACAGGTATCTATGACGTAGCTTCGGCGTGACTTCCATCATGTAGCCGTCCGGCCTGTGAGTCAGGGGCCAGTCCACAAAGTGTTACGAAACAGCTGCCGGCCACCTGCCTCCAGGTACATGGCACGGAACAGTATTACTCGTGTATAGTGCACACTTTTTTTCCAAAACAACTGATTAAAATTCAGGGGTGCGCACATACACAGAAAAAAAAAAGTGAAATAAAGGTGACGAAGGGAAAGTGTTTGGGACTAGGGGAAGCGGAGTTGTAGTGTTTGGCGTGTGTCAAAAGGACAAGTAGAGAGAGATAGAGAGAGAGAGAGAGAGAGAGAGAGAGAGAACGTTCTCACCGCCCGTTTCCTCCATCATTACTCCTCTTTCTTTTTTTTCCTCCCCTCTATCACTGCTTAACTGTTGCTGCTAAAACCTTAATTTTTTTTTGTTTGACATGGCAGGAAAGTTTGTGGGTGGCGGGCGGAAGCAATATGAGAAGTTAATTTTGACGTCTCATGATCAGCTATCTTTCCGTGGGGAAAGAAAGGAAGAAAAAGAGAGAGACCTTTTTTTTAAACTCGTGAGAGGCAAGGCAAGGTAGGGTGATGGTGCAGGCTGCACAGCCCTCTGCTTGTAGATACCCCCAGCCACATTACTGAGCCTTGCTTTCTTCTAAGCTCTGGCTGGATACTAAATAAAAAAGGCAAGCTTGCTCTGCTATCATGGCACGCTATCTCGCCGAAGAAGGGGGAACTGGGACACGCTGGAAGTGGCAGACACCACAGCAAGAGTGGGGAAGAGGGAGTATTGTGCAAATGCACCCTGCACGCGTGCACACACACGCATGCGCACTCGCATGAGCTGGCTGCAGGCAGGCAGCAAGCAATCTTGGCAGGCTATTTTTAGATTGCAGCGGACAAGGAAGATGCAAGCCACACCCCCACCCCCTCCCTGGGCTCACCATAATCCTCTCTGCCATCTTTGTCAGCCAGTGTGAATATTATCTTTCCTCTCTCTTTTATTTGTTAGTCACGGTTCCTTCACTCCTCCACCCCAGGCCACTCCTTTGGAGCCTCCCTCACGCTGATACACGGTCTTATTCCCATAATTTTTTTCACATTCTAGTGTAGCACCTGGCCGAGGTAACTACATAAATTTGATCTAATATGCGAATAAAAGAATAAAGTTTTAATATGCAAGTTTAATATCTTTAAAGCAAAAGCAATTACAAGCGGTGAATGTGACTCTACTTACATTCACTAGGAGAAGCTGAACAACCTATCGTTACTAATAAACTCAATAAGAACAGATTCATAACTAATCATGTAGAGTAGCGAGTCGGATAGCAGGACACACAGGAGTTCCTTCTCAGGCAGCACGACGTATGAAGTCTTGTAGGTCTCCCTGCAGAATGATGGCGTCCTCAATATGGCTGCCTCCATATATACTGAGTTGGGTGTGGTGCTTGGAATAACTGGATCACCCCCTCCATTCTCTGGGCGTTGGTAATATTTACCAAGCGGACATACTCCTCTACACCCCTCGCCTCGACTTGGCCGCACGATACAATATTCTTTGTACCGGACTGAAATAACTGGCTTTTACTGACTTGGTCACGAGGCAGAACATGTTAAAACAAACAGGATGTGACCTCATGGAAATACTGGTCATGTGAGGGCTAGTAACACGGCCAGAGTCTGACAAACAACTCTATAATAAACTTGTACCGGATGTGTAACTACCGGTCAGCCTTGATAACATGTATGTGAGGCGAACAACTTTCTGATGCAATGTCTGAACTGTGTTCTGGGCACTACACTAGCGAGGCACTTTTTTCCCGGAAACTTGTTGCAAAAATCGTGGTGCGCACTATACACACAAGGACACACTATACATGAGTATATACAGTAACAGAGACGACCCCTTTTTTTTTCTAACACATGGGATGGGATGGTGTTCATACTTTATTCCCTGCATACATGACATAATGCATCTGAATTGAATTCAGAAGCTCAGTTTTCCATTTGTAGTGGTGTTGAATTATTGTCAGTTAACATGTGAATTAACACAACTTTCACTTACACCCATACTGTTGACAGTAGAGGCATGGTGCCTATACTCATTATTCTTGATTTAGGTCTGGCTACCTGTACCGGCGATCTTTTCTGCGATTTATATCCAATCTGTAAAATAAGTACTGTCATGATAAATCGGCACTTATGGGTAATTAAACAATTTTTCAGTTCAAAATGTTCTAAGAACTGAAATTTACATGTGTTTATACTTGCACAGTTAGCTCTTATTGCTTCATTACAAATTATTGTGGGTTTTAATTTTATTTGTGATTTCTTTTTTATACAGGACGACGATGAGGGAATCGACATGACGAATGGTCGCAACCTCCACGAGAACGAGAAGAACCGTAGGCATACACTGGAGAGAGGACCGTACCTGTACGAGCTGTTCTCTATAATGATTCACTCTGGTAGTGCAACTGGGGGACATTATTATGCGTACATCAAAGACTTCAGCAGTCGAGAATGGTTTTGCTTCAACGATCAATCAGTAACACGAGTAAGTATGTTCAGTTTGTGTTTGTATCGGGTGTGAGTGACCAGTAAAATTATGTTTGTAATACTTAAGCAAATGGCAGCAATCATCACTGAACAGCAATAATTAATTTTACAAAAAAACAATGAACTAATATTTTTTTTTACACTTTACGTGGTACGTCGTCATAATATATAATTTTTGGATCTCTTTATCTCCTACATCATTAGCATAACAGTGGTGGTTTATTTCTTCTTCTTTTTCTTCCAGTTCTGTGTAATTATTAACAAACTATAATTGCTGAACAATTGCTTTGCTGGTATAGCATTAATGTCATTAAAAGGTAAGTCCATTATAAGGCACTATAATTGTTTTGTTTTATAAAATGTTCATTGTTGATCTAAAATATCTGCAAAAATTTTTAGCAAAAATTCCTAGAAAACAATTATTGTATACATGTATACTTGAACTGTGAATCCAAATACAAAAGTTATACAATGGAATAAATACAAATTAACTAAAAGGGGTATTAGATCTGTTATATAGAGTCTCATACTGTTATTCATTTTCATTTCTTAAAAATTTTACAGTGGTAGCCATGGTAGTGGTAGTGTACCTTGTAAATTTGCACACGCACAGCTGCTAACCATTGTGTTAACAGCATGGATGGTAGCAGGTAACCTTCTTTACTGCATTTTTATTTGATTGCAATGTTTGCCAAGTGATCAGCTTTTGTTTGTTGTTACTTTATTGATTTAATCACTAAAGATTTTGTTTGCATTAATGCTGACAGATAACGTACGATGACATCAAGAAAACTTACGGAGGTGGGCCTATGAGAGGCTATTACTCAGGTGCCTATAGTTCAAGTACAAATGCCTACATGTTGATGTATAGACAAATTGACAAGGAGCGCAACTGTGAAGCTATGATAGTTGAAGAGTTCCCATCTCATATCAAGGTACGGTGTGTAGGTTTTGCATGGTACTCTATAGTGTTTTATTCTTCAACTACCAATAAATTGTATGTGCATGAAAATTAATTTATGTTGGTTTCTGATTTTTTTGCTGCAATTGATTTATCTGTAGGTAGGTGTGTAACATTAAACTTAGTTTTTCGATGATAAATAACAACACTAAAATTGTAGCAAAGTTTACTCTTGGTGAAAGTGCAAAAAAAAAATTAATACATCTAAAGTGGTGATTTTTTTTCCTTTTGTCTTGATGAGAAAGATTTTTGGGATAGTTCTCAGCTAACTAAAGAAATAAGATAGAAATTGTCTTAGATAAAGCATTTTGCTATTACATCTTATCATGCCACTAACCACACTGTAACTTAATTCTGACGTGTCACCTGGCTATCGAGTAATGGGTTATGAGCAGTGTGATATATGTCTCTAGAAGGTTTTTAATACAGTATAGAGCATGAGACTTATTCCTTCTAGAGTCAATTTCAGTAGAGCTAGTCTTGACCCAGTGAGTGACTATTGAGTGAGCCAACAAAAAGAGCTCTAACAACAGCACAGGGACTGCCTCTTCATATAAAGAATAAGAGGAAGGCAGATGTCACTCACCTTGGATTCAGTGTGAAAGGTTGGTTTACAAGTGGGTTTCAAAAAAGGATAAGGGTCAAGTACTTTCAGTTCCATGGGTTACGTATTACATATATACTCATGTATAGTGTGCGCCACGATTTTTCCAACAAGTTCCACGGTAAAGAATTTAAATGCCTTGCTAGCATGTAAAAATATCTTGGGAGTAAGATACAGTGAAGCAGTGCGAGGGTGTCTACGATGGATTGGCCAAAGGGGGAGGAGGGAAGGAAACGTGTCTAACAAAGAAATGAGAGAGGAAAGATGACATCCACACTGGCTAGTGACGACAGAGAGAATGTTGGCGAGCTGCTGGGAGAGGGGGGTTTGTCTTCTCTCCCTTGTCTGTAGCCCTCGATAAATAGCCCCTAGCCTGTCAAGTTCACTTGCTGCCTGCCTGCAGCCACCTCACGTGTGTGCACTTGTGTATCTGCACAACACTACCCCCTCCCCTCTCTTGCTGTGCATTTGCCGCTTCCAGCTTGTTCATCTCCCCTCTTCCTCTACGAGATAATGTGCCATGACAGCAGGGCAAGATTGCCTTTTTTATTTACTGTCCAGCCAGAGCTGAGGAGAAAGCAAGGCTCAGGAATGCGGCAGGGGGTGTTTACAAGCAGAGGGCTGTGTGGCCACAACCCTGCCTTGCCTTGCCTTGCCTTCCCTTGCCTTCCCTTCCCTTCCCTTCCCTTCCCTTCCCTTCCCTTCCCTTCCTTTCCTTTCCTTTCCTTCTCCCGGGAGGGGAGGAGGGGGGGCGGCCAAGAACAGTGTCACTCATTTTTTTCCTTTCTTTCCCCATGGAAAGATAGCTGATCACGAGATGTTAAAATTAACTTTACATATTGCTTCCGCCTGCCTGCCACCCACAAACTTTCCTGCCATGTCAAAAAAAAAAAAAAAAATTAAGGTTTAAGCAGCAACAGTTGCAGAAGTTATAGCGGGAGGGAGAAAAATAAAAGGAAGACGAGTAATAATGGAGGATCCGGGTGGTGAGAACAATCTCACTTTCTGCCTCCCACTCTTGACACCCGCCAGTTTATGACTACAACTCTGCTTTATCCCCCCCTCCCCCCACTTTAATGCTGCCTTTTTTTCCACTAATTTTTTTACTATTTTCTGTGTATAGTGCTCACCCCTGAATTATCAGTTTTTTTGGAATAAAAGTGCACACTATACTTGAGTAAATACGGTATTTAGATCAGAACATGATACAGTGCTTGGTACAGATTGAACACACTCTTAGTACACTTAACATTCAACACTTAGGGCCGTATCTATAAACAGCTTTCGAAAGACAACCAACTGGTCACCAATGGTTTCTCTATGGGGATAGAAGTTGGTTGTCATTCGAAAGCCGTTAATAGAAACGGCCCTTAACATTCAAACGACAATCAGACTTGGGTCAGTCCCCAATCTAGAGAGAACATAAATTGGCAACATAGGATTCAACATGAGATACAAAGACTTACATCAAAACAAGAATACATCAAACTGACAGTACGACAAGATATTCTTCTTAAGACAAGGCGCTTGGGGCCTCTAAATACTGGAACTATGACTGACAATGGTTACATAGTGATCAACACTTTGACCCTTGGAAAAGTTACAATCATCGACTTAACTTCCACTTCAGTAACTTGCTAGCAACTCTAAAGCTATGGTGCTGTAGACCATCACAATACAGTACTTGGAAATTGGTAGGCTAGTATGATAGCTTTTACATATCTACTTAAATGCCTTTCAGCAAACTAAATAAATTTGTCCTTACTATTTAAGTCTTTATAACAGGCGTGAAGTGCAAATTCATCTGAATTGCTAATTGAACCAACATGACGTGTGCGGGCCAGGAACTATGACTGTGCCGCTAGGTATGCCTGACCAGAATTGTGAAATCCTTGCCATCTTCTTGCAGTAGTTCCGAGCTCAGACGCTGGGAATTAGCCTATCAGTACATTACAAAATCCAGACAGCCTCAAGGCCCCAATATCAGATCATTCCATTTTTCCACTTTATCCCCCGTCCATTAGAAACTATCACAACCTGACCTACATTACTGCCCCCGAGTTTGAAATTTCTGTCATACTTCGTTCACCTTCTGGCTGTTTGGAGGCTTACAGGTAACAGCACACACTGTCGACGACAGGACCGCAGTGTGCCATTTCTTGCTGTCTGTGGAAGCCAGTTTGATACTGGCGAAACATCGCGACCGCGCTTCCATGAAAAAGTGTGTGTCGTCCCTTTGTGTGTGTGTGTACGTATTTTCAAGTATTATCTATAAGTACTTTTGTACCTCTGTCTAGTCTATTACTTTGTTAGCTTAGCGGCCTATTTCCTGCCATTCTAACTGCACATCTGTTAATGATATTCTGTCATTTGACAGTGAAGTGACAGATTTTGGTCAGCGCTTAACATTGAGGTCTTCAGCGTTGATGAGGGGTGACATGAGGTGAGTATGGAGCAGCACCGGAATGAAGGGGTGGGAGAAACGGGATATCCCGCTGACCAGTGGCATCATCTTGCACAAATATCACTTGCGAAAATCAGTGACAGACCTTGCTGGGCATTAAACCCGGATCGTTTTGGTGGGAGGCGAATGGTCTGACCATTCGACCACTGCGGCCTTTCTTTCATTTGAGAGGAACAGCTATTCATAATTCAGGTAGACTCTTGCAACTCTCATTTTATATGTTTTCTTTTGCACCTCTCTTTATTTAAATTTCAATATGCTCGGCAACACAAGGCTGTGCTCTGAGAAAATCTTCATTCATATCAGTATTCATAGTGAATTTTGAATTACTTGTAACATAATTTTTTTTAAAAATTATATATTTCTTATTTATTTTTAGAATTCTGATTAAAAGTTATAACATCAATTTCATCTCTTTTTAATTCTCTCATCTCTAGAAGAAAGTTACTGTACTGCACTTACCAGAGATAGCAACAGCTACTAGATTAGTGTATCTACGGTCACGAGATAGCAACACATATGCTGCACGAAACTTTTCGCTTGCATTGGCAGCAGTGTTTAATTTACTTTTTTGCACATGCATAGCAAAATGCTATACATAATTAGGAATCATAGCAATAGAGAAAAATTGTGTAGCAGTTTTCATGGCAAAAAAAAAATTATAAGGAATAAGTTAATTAAAAAGTTATTTTTACTAGTATGTAGCATCCTTAATCTTTAAACCATAAAATACCTATTCAATAGTAGAAATGTATGTCACATTTCCTGCACTTTCTTCACATTTGAGCCACGTATTTTGTGGATCGAGTTCATGTTTCCATTTCTTAAAAGTACTATACAGCACGTCGGTAGAACTACTTGCCATTTTTACAACACTCTAAGTAATGCCGACTTTTCTACTTCATCACTGCACTAAGAATAAAGATGGCTTACTGCGTGGAGACTTCTATTCACTTCACTCACTATTTTCCTACAGAGACCGTAGAGAGGTGCAGCGGTATAAGCAATAAGGCAGTATTTTTTTCTTACTGTTGCACCTCTCCCGCCTGCCAGTCGTAATTGATAAGGAGTGCTGATAATGTCACATATTTTTGTCACGAGTGGCGGCAGCCGGCAAAGCAATGTAGCTGCGAGAAAGGTAATTGGTTTGCAACTCGAGAATGACAGCTCAGTTCCTGCGTAGTGAGACGCATTGTGAGAGTCCGCTGTCAACACTTCATTCCCATGCTCTCGCTCTGGTGAGCTATCTCGCTCTAACTGCTCGCTATTTAGCTGTGTTTATTTGACATTGACAAGGGTCAAGGAAGACGGCAATGTGTGTATAATGATACGTCTCTTCCACATCGGCAGGCGGCGCAGCGGTCGTCAAAAGCTACCGTAAAATGTGAGAAAGGAACACAGAACATAGTAGCTAAATCCCAATTAGCGATGCATAATCTAATTTACATCGCAAAACACGATTTCGGCATCGCTAATTATGATGCGAGACTGCTTAAATTAAACACTGATTGGCAGTTAATGTTAATATACACAAGAGCTGTAATCCACCAAGTGTGTAAGAGAATGTAAAATATATAAAATAAATAAAATATATAAGGTATAAAATATATAATGTACTGTATAAAATATATAATATATAAAATATGTTATTTCTGTCTTCTTCCCAGCCACATTTCAATCTGATTTGTTCTGCTACAAGATTGATTGTAGAACAAAATTTTAAAGTATGTGCCATTTTCATGAACTTTTGTGACAACACCCTAGATCACAGTCTTTATATAAAGAGTCTTGATACTTCTGAAAGACAGTCTCGACTGCCATTTTTAGTTACAGAATATTAATTCTTGTCTTAAAGGTAGCTAAGCTGTCACTGTCTTTGTATAAACATATATGAAAGGAAAAGGCCTCTAGGCTATTAGTATGTACAAAAGACAGATGCACAAGTACTTACATGTTGGTACTTGACAGATACACACAATACAGAAGACTACATAAAATTGCAGAAGCATGTATCACAAGGTTTTGCTGCTTAAAGCAGCTTCCTCGGGTGAAGAGACATGACTGACTGCCATGCCATGTCTCTTCACCCGAGAAAGCTGCTCTAAGCAGCAAAACGTTGCGATACACGCTTCTGCAATTTTGTGTAGTCTTCTGTATTTGTGTGTATCTGTCAAGTACCACCAACATGTAAGTTCTTGTGCTTCTGTCTTTTGTACATACTGTCTTTGTATAAAGATTGTAAAAGGGATTTAAAAAGTTGTACAGTAGGCCCTTTGAGTGAGTTCTTCGTGTAGTTCGTCTTTATTTATTAGCAAACTGTAACTTTCACAGTGCATGATTATCATTCTCCTGGAGGTCTAATTTTTTAAAAACCTAAGTTGTAGTTATGTTTCTACGTATTAATTTCCCTTGTACTTATGAATATATTCACATTAAACTAAATATTTACCACTTGTAATTGGTCGCTGACTTTGTAAGTGTAGCTCAGGCCTGCTGGTCATCCTTTCCCTTCTCTTACTACAATACAACCAAGCAGCATGTGGACCAGCTGGTCCAGCTGCTTCTAGTAGCCTGCAACTAAATGTGATATTCATTAAAGGCTTTATCTAATTCTCTTCTGGAGTGCTAACATCACCTGGTCTTTGCATCAGGTCATGCTGCCTGCCCTAGCGTGAGTGCTGTGTGAAGTCCTGGCAGTGCCTGCAGGTGTCTTTATGTCAAAACTGCATGCTACTCATAATTTTAAATACCTATTTTATCAAGCCTGTGTACATGCTCGTCTCAAGTATTGTTGAAAACTAGGATTCATACCTGATATTGGACCCTATTGCTTAATCTCTTAGTAACAAAAGCCATCAGAGGCTGATATAGGTAACAGTCCAGCATTTTTTTAATGTAAACATTTTTTGAAAGGAATTTTTTTTAGAAAAAAATGCTTTTGCATGTTGCAATGTATTAGAGGAACCTGTAAGTGCCAGTAGAATTTTTTTCAACTCTGTGACTTTGATTTGTAAAGAGTTATTACAAATTAAATAAATAACTGCTAATTTCTTAACAATATGTCAGCAATTTTCAATTTTTGTATCTCCAAGAAAGCTTGCACTAAAAAATGTTCATGCATATCCATAAAATGTTGGTGTAACTGCTGTCCTGAGGTAGACCAAAAAATCTAATTTTATAGTCATACTGTACCAGCTCTGAAATGTGGGTTTAGGTTAGGACACATGACGTTATTTAGGCAGGAGTTTTCCTGACGCAGACAAGCTGTGAGTAAACATTCAGTTTATAAAATAGGGGAGCAACATTTATCTTAAAATATGTCGCCCGTTAGTCCACTGTAATGACCTGCACGTAGGTTGGATGCCTTGTCGGCACTTGAGTGCAGCCAAGAAATTATCCGTCTTCTTATACAATGGCTATACTGGAGTTGTTAATATGTTACAAATTATTGAAGTGTTGGCCTTAATCCTTATTTTGCTTGTTGCTGTAATATACGTTTATACACCAGATCACTACTTACATTTTGTGTTGTACGTAACTGTAATGGCACGTGTTTAGTGAGGAAGATTTATTAAAAATTCTCTTTTAATACGTTAGTTTTGCTCTGTGCTTAAACTCATAAAATTCCATAGTTTGTGTCGCTACAACTTAGCCTATATGACAAATTTACATAATATAGAATTTACGTTTTGCAAGAAGTAAATTGGGGTTAATGGAAAAAAATGTTGAGCAAATTCACTTAAGTGGAACCCCTATTTTACACATCTCAATGGACCAGGAAGAGTTGTTGTAAAATGCTGGAAAGTTTAAAAAGAAAGAAATTTTAATGTAAAACTAGTAAATGGAATCACAAAAGTAGGTGTAAAAGGAAAGTGTAAAAATGGAGGGTTATAAAAATGGGGTTCCACTGACGTTGATACAAACAATTTGTGTTTTAACAGTTTACAAGACAGTTTGACAAATTACTGTTAATGTCTTATGTGTCGATACACATTTAGTGTTCTGTATATTTTGTTGTTTGCTGTGACTTGAGACCATAGACAAAAAGGTTTCACTAGATCGGCATCTCTTATGTTAATATCTTTGACCGATTACAGCTTGCAACAACAGCGCCTTGCACCTGGGACGGTACTAAAACAAGATAGCTGCCATATGGCAAAGATTATATTTAAGAGACGGGACACTCAAATTTACCTATCTGCCAAAATCCGTGACTGTGCTGCCATATATCAGTGCAGCAATTTGTTAGAACTATCGCACATTCTTGCAGTTAATCTAAGAACTACTTCGACTAGCATTTATTTGGCGGGCTATTAAAACCTTGGGTTCGTATATGAATGCACTATTATTTACTATCCAGAAAAAAATATAAAATCCTGGGAATACATTTTTCATTGTTGAGCAGAAAGCAATTTGAATTACTGTTAGAAATATGATAATGACTTCAATATTAAAGAAAGTCTGTAATTATTGAGCAAAATTCTTATTTACATATAGCAGTCCCCCGCGGCTTTGCTCGTGAGTATTATTCTTAACTGATAATATTTACTTTAATTTAAAAACCTCTTTGCACACCAGATTGGTACTTCAGTCATCAAGTATTAGAATGTCCAAGCGGCTTGTTGAACTAATTCTGCAGCAGGATAAATAGCTATAGCAGTCCACGCGAAAAGCAGTCTTAAGTTTGTCCCTGCCACTAACAGCGACTACTCCTGGGCCTTATTTATAGTCCTGCCTATTTGATGTTGTGGGGTAGTTACAGACACCTAAGGTAAGAGGTTAATCGAATGAGAAACATCTGTTTATCCTGTGCACAACCACTGGTGACGGTGCCGTCAATTATATATTGTCAAATTTTCATTTTAACTTTATTGCCATTACAAAGTTTCAAAGGGTAAAGGTTTCGCGGAAACGTATTTGGTGCCCCAAACCTGAGATTAGTGAGATGATAATTCGTCGGTTTACTGCCAAAAAAGACAAAGTCAAAATGAGATAAAATTATAAAAATGCTAGGAATATGTATATGTTGTTCACGAACAATTGCCCAAGTTTAAAGTCTATTCGTCGTTTCGTACTGTTGTGTCACAGTATAGTAACATACAAAATTTTGTTAATATCTACAATTTAATACTGTTTTTACAGAAATAGCATTTATGACTCAATCACTTTTGGCAGTATACCGACGATATGTCAGCTGATATTGTAGAGGAACCTAAGTGGAAAGCGAACTGCAATTTTAACCCTTTTAAAGACTACATGTAAATTGCACTAATTCGATCTGCCTTGTAGTTTTTGTGTCAGAATTGAACTTTCGCACGCAGCTTTTAACGGAATTCGAGCCCAAAACCTCCCGGAATTTAGACCTGAGTAACAAACAACTGTGTCACGTAACGTCGAAATAATTCATGAAAATAAAATTTATTAAAAAAAAAAAAATCTGTGTCCTGGGCTCATAGAGGTTGTACAACACCACGTCTCAATATGTAACTGTAGAGTGAAACTCCTGTATAGGTTGTTTCTCGCTGCTCGTTCCTGCTTTTCGGATCGTCTGCCTTGATTATTGACCAACTAAGTTTTATTCTTAATAATCACGT
Source organism: Medauroidea extradentata (assembly GCA_003012365.1). NCBI lineage: Eukaryota > Metazoa > Arthropoda > Insecta > Phasmatodea > Phasmatidae > Medauroidea > Medauroidea extradentata. Next base: position 34,436 of record PNEQ01004596.1, on the reverse strand, counting down.
TTCTTATAAAGAAAAAAAATTACGTATTTTTTAAAATATTTACAAAAGCATCACCCTGACGCGAACAACACCTCAATATCGCTACTGGTTAGATAGATATCGTGGGTTCATGGAAAACAAATTTGGTGCTTTTTCACCCTTTTGGGTGTCGAATTTCTAAAAAAATATTTTAAATTTATATCTTAGACATTTGTATAAGTATCCGACTGAAGTGTAAATCACATCGCTATCCCGTTCAATCGAATCAAAATCGATCATTCACAACAAAAAAAAAAAAAATATCACCCTTTGCACAGTATTGAGAAATCGAATTTCGAAACATCTGAAAACCGTTTTGCAATAATTTCTGTAATCATCATCCAGAAGCAAAAATTAATTGTATATCTCGACGGGTTCGATAGATATCGAGGATTTATCTAAAACACGTTCAAGGTCTTTTCACCACTTAAGAGAGTAAATTTTGAAAAACCCTTGAATCACGTTTTAGAATACTTTATTGGTATCTCGTAGACGTAAAAAACACAACATTATCCCGCTTTCTTCAAGATATATCGACGATTAATTGAAAACGCTTTTCACCACTTTTCACCCCTTTTCACGTCCTTAGGCTGCGAATTTCGAAAATTCCTGAAATTACTTTTTAGGTATTTGAGTAAGCATCAATCCTAAACAAAAATCACGCTGCTATATACAAACCATGGGATCGATACATATCGAATGCGAGTCGAAAGCTCATATTACCACTTTTTTAACCAGTTTAGGGCCGAATTCAGAAAATATATTTTAAATGGTACTTGGGACATTTACAAAAGCACCAATTTAAAGCAAAGAGCACTTTGATATCTCGATTGATTCGATAGATATGGAAGGATAATCGAAAACACATTTCACGTATTTTCACCTCTTTAAATAAAGAATTTCGAAACGTCTCTGAGTCCTATTGTAGACATTTGTAAAAGTAACCAATTAAAGTTAAAATCATGATGATAGCCAATTGTGTTTCAAAGATATAGACGATTCATTAAAAACACATTTTGCCCCTTTTTACTGCCTGGGGATCGAATTTCAAAAAAAACCTAAAACTTCTTTTTGGGTATTTACGTAAGCAATATTTTGAAGTGAATATCAACTCTGTATCCCGAAGGGTTCGATAGATACCAATAGTTGATTGGAAACACATTTAAGGTCTTTTCAGCTCCTTAAATGTTAAACTTCGAAAAATCCTTAAATTAGCTAATATGCATTTTTACGAGTGTCCTATTAAAGTAAAAATCACGATGATTGGCCGTCGGGTTCGAGCTCTACCGACGTTTCTTCGGAAACACATTTCACCCCTTTTCACCCCCTTAGAGGTCGAATTTCGAAAAATCCCTTCTTAGTGCTCGCCTACGACCTGAAGGGAACCCCCACAAAAAATTTCACGATTCTAGGTCCAGTGGTTTGGGCTGCAGTTTGATATGTCAGTCAGTCAATCAGTCAGCTTTCATTTTTATATATAGAGATTGCCAAACTTATGTGATGATAAAAAAAAGTAAAATAAAATGCCTATTAGAATGCTAACCAAATGTAATAATGGGCTTGCAGCTCAAAGAAGAAAATAGTTCACAGCAGACAAAAAATGTGTGGCTTAGTAAGAAGTAATTATTGCCTAAGTGTAAACAATACAATTCTTTTAACTCACAATAAAAGTCTGGAGCACGTATATTTACACTGTACTACTGGCAGAGTATATTACTAAAGATGTTTCGGTGATGCTTATATGTTCATTACATCCAAATAGGCATATGTCTTATAATTCTCTACCATAATATCAATTATACCTTCTATTTTAATTTGAAAAAAGTGCCGATAAACCAACCATACAATGCAATTTACATGACTGGTTTCAAATTTCGCTTAACCACACAAATATTATCTTACAACTTCTTGCCCAGTTTTTCTACATGTAGCAATACCTCCAATAGAATATAAAGGAATCTTTTCTATAATTGAAAAACACCAAGCAGTATTAATTATAGTAGAGAAATATTGTATTCCGTGTCTTTCATTCGCCAACCACATATGAATTTCTAGCCAACAAGAGATGGATTGAAAATAAAAATAGTTAATAACATGTTAAAATTAATATTTTTAGTCGTTAGATGTACTTGAGATCGTATGGACCACTACTGCAGATTATACTGATCTTGTAGTAGAGACAAGAATGAAAGTAGTAAAAAATGAGTAACACAAAGTCCTGATTTTTATAAAAACAAGTAACAGACGGTTTTATCATGTACTAAAAACTTTTTTCGTCCATAATATAAATAATACCAAAAAAAAAACGCTTCTAGGAAAGGAAAAATTCACAGTGTAATTTGTAATAAAAAGTACACAATTTGTTCCCTTTATTTTGTAAAAACAATCAATAACAGTATATTGTACATAAACAGCATTACAATACCTTAGCTTTGTTTAGTACACATTAACATTATATTCACGTGGCTCATTTACAAGTTTTTTTATAATGTGCATGACAGTATGTAAAACATATAATTTCTGATTATTTCTTGATGGTGAAGATGATAGGTGTCATTATCTGATAAGAAAAATACAAACAATGAAGTATTTATCCATAATTAGAATTACGTGTCAAATACACAGTTGAACAGTTCTTTTAAAGGTTATTCTGAAATACACTCTAAATCTGAATTAGTGAATATTCACTGATTCACGCTGATGGATGGAGTAGTTTCAACAATTTGAATAAGTGAAAGTAGTCACTGTTTAAATTGTGAATATTCACCGATTTCCTTCAAGAGTGCCAACATCTCACAAGTGAATCAGTGTATATTCACCGGTTTTTCCAGTTTTTTTTTCAAAGAACGTTTTCACTTATTTAATCAGTGAAAAATTACTGGAAATTCTGTGGACATTAACTAATTCATTTGTGGAATGTTTACACTCTTTATCGGAATCAGTGAATAGTCACTGATTTCACAGTGATTTCTCACCGATTCAGTTTGTTGAAACTGCTCCATCCATTGGCGTGAATAAGAGAATATTCACTAATTCAGGTTTAGAGTGTAAGGAATTGATGATAATACATTTAATTTGAAACATTTACCTCGAAGTTAACACACATATAAATCAATTTCTATATTGTCAAATTGCTTTTATGACTGCGAGCTATGCAGAGTACCTAAAATAATTTTTTTTGTACATACTTTTTGTCTAAAATAAAGATACTTAAAAAATTGCAAGCAAATGTACGTCTTCCCAATTATTAACATTCCCAGTTTTTGATTATGACATACAGCACAGTTACAGAAATATTCTTGTGACAAGGTTTTTAAATTTTTTATACATTACTTCAACACATTTTTTATGTCAGAGTAAAGTAATGACTTGTGGTGATATTAAGAAAGTTCACCGATGTTCTTTTAAACTTTTAAATAAAAACGTTAATAGTAGTAAGGAAAGCTAATATTTAAAAACTTAAGTTATATGTTGAAAGTGATTAAAAAGCTAAAATGTTTGTGATATTTATTTTCAAGTAGTGATGGCCCGATGCCCGATAACCGATGTCGGATATCGGGATAATCGGCCCATTTTCCGATATCGTACATCGGCTAAAATTTCCGATATCGGCCAATAATTTTCACATAACCTAAACGGTCATTATAATGCTTATTATTCACAAGTTGCACTTTTTTTAACGGACCCAGGCATTTTCATAGTTAGTCTTGGTTA
>PNEQ01004596.1:14067-29704 GCA_003012365.1 Medauroidea extradentata | reverse complement strand
TGTGACACAGGAGTAATTGTGTGCATAACTAATTGTGTTGTGAGAGTTCTAGTTGATTACTGTTTTGTGTATTTCATAGCTTTGTGAGCTATTAAATCCAGTACTTAATTTAACTCTTTTATTTGTAATTATAGACCTCTATCCCAAAGAACTCATGGGAATTGCCCACATATAAAGTTTGTGCTCCAAACTTGTAACATTACTTTTTCAAATCTTTGGGAAAGTAGAATATTTTCACGCCACCTTCTGAACGTGTTTTTTTTTGGGACCAATTTGTAATAGTTAACATTTGTACATACTGTTGTGTTAGAGATGCTGGTGGTGTGTGGCTGTTATTTTTTCCAATATTTTCCAATTAAAAAAAAAAATTGAATGGGTTTTAAAAGGGTAAACGTATATCTACCTGAAAAACTATAGATTCCATCATTATATAGAGATAATTATCATATTTTAAGGAGAAAAATGGGGGGAGGGGGATTTAGGTATGTTTCTTTTCAGGAGCCTAGTGTTTATTGTAGTACTTCAGTTCATGACACAGTGATCGTGTTATTTTAGCATAGGAAAATAACATTTCCCAAAAATATATATGTAATTGCAAAAAAAAAAACTTTTAAAATTGGCAGAGTAAAAAAAAAACTGTGAAAAACACTCAAAGTATATTAAACATTCATAAATTGTTTGAGGAATACATTTGTTTAAATATTGTTTTTACAACTCTGTTTCAACCATTTGCAAAAAAAGGTCAATAAAAACAGTTAGAAAATCAGTGCGTGTCAATCGTCAAAGGTGAGTCGTAAACTTCCAACTTACAAATAAAGTATTTGTTACAAACTAACCTTCCTCTTATTAATAAAATACATAAACAACTAACAATCATAATTCACGTAAGTTAAAATTAGAAACTGACACACTAGCGACATCTACATATTCAATCAAGTAACCCAGACGTATTAACGGAACACCTGGTGCACTCTGTTGACACACACATCAACAATTAAGTTTTAACTCTTACACTATCTGCTAGAATGCGCGAGATACCCTGTGCGACGCATTGTCGCGTCTTGTCCACAAAACAAAGCCAATTTTACGTCACCGTGAATCAAAATAAATTTACGTGACCATGAAATAAACAAAACTTAATTCACCAAAATAAAAACTAAGCACAGCACAATATAAGATGGAGACTAACAAGTCTATGCCCAAGTCTCCACCAAAATGTTACGATGGAAGTCGCCGCCGAAGTAATGCCTAGCGCCTCCCACCATACAGTAAATGTGTTACGATGGGGGTCGCTGCCGAAGTAATGCCCGGTGACTCCCACCATAAATGTTACGATGGAAGTCACGGCCGAAGTAATGCCCGGCGACTCCCACCATAAATGTGTTACGCGGTTGGGTAATAGAAAATAAATAGTAAATAAATAAGATGTGGGGAGTGAGGGGACAATGACAGTCAGGGTTGTCATGTTGTTGAAAAGTTATGTTAAAGCCGCCTGTCTGTGGCTAAAGTGTTTAATGTAAATAATGACTGGGGGGAGGGGTGTAACTGAATTCCAGCTGAGCAAGACTACGAGGTGGAAAGCAAATAAACATCACAAGTAAATAATACAAGCCTTTGATTGAACCATGACAATAAGCAATCAAGATAAAATAAACTCTGTAATTATTAAATCAGCTCTGGGGGGGAATAAACACATACTGTATGTAGCTCCGTAAGAGAGAGAGAGAGAGATAGTGAGAGTGAGAGTGTGAGTGCGTGAGTGTGAGTGCGTGAGTGTGAGTGCGTGTGCGAGTGCGTGTGCGAGTGCGAGAGAGTGTGAGTGCGTGCGAGAGAGAGTGTGTGTGTGCGAGTGTGAGTGTGTGCGAGTGTGAGTGTGTGCGAGAGAGTGTGAGTGTGTGAGTGTGAGAAAACTTTAAAGATAAAATTTCCACCTTGCAGCCTAGCTACATAAAGTATTGTATGGTAGAGCACAACAAACTAACTGAAACAAAATAATAATTTTCGCTTGGCAAACTATCTATTGCGAGAGGTACTGAAGATCGAACATAGATTAACGTCTCAATATGGGTCGTGTCTCCTATCTTGCTTTGCGCATGTGCTTTTCACCTGCAATCTTCTATTAATAAAGTAATTAAATCAAGATACATGTTCTGCAATTAGTGGCTCTCAATTAACGCTAAGGGGACTACAGATTGTATACTCGAAATGAAAAAATGATTTCAAATGATTGGAGTTTATTGCAAAAGATTAAAATAAAATGTAAATAAATTACCTTATTGTTGTTCAAAAATAGGTAACAATTTGGAAAAAAGCATTAAGCTTGAAACTGTTATTATGATGTGATGAACATACAGGTATTACATTAAGAGCTGATACTGCACAGTAAAGTGGTTTCTGTCATTACAATCAATACCGAGGTCATTACATTACTCTGAAACATTTAATAAACGGTGATTGTACTTGCCAACAACAAATGCACGCGTGAGGGAATCCACGACCATTACAATAAAAACTGAACACGAAAGTTAAAGGGAAATTAATAATAATTAATAATAAAATAATGAGAAAGAAAGAATACTTATCATTTTTATGTTCCTGTCCAGCGAAGTCTCATCCATCTCAGGGTTGCGAAGTCTTCTTATCCCATAGTAAATTTAAATAAGAAACAACTACCCGAAATTATCATTAATAGTAATAAATAAAAAAGTAACTAGATCGAAACTCCTGCCTTCTGGCAGCCCGAGCCCTTAGATTTACGCCTCGCCCATCGGGGCATCGCCATGTTCGCCTAAGTACTAACAGAGATAAACTCGACAAAGACAAGACGAAAATAAGTCTGCCAAAACATGGCAGGCAGGTATTTATAACTACCGGTTGCGCCTTTGAGAACCTTCCGTGATTTACCTTCCTGGAATGGTCAGCAGCGACCATTCCAGATTGGCGCAACATCTACCCTCTCTGTCCCACAGGGCATTTACTCGTCAGCGACGTTTGACGTCACGGGCGGGGGGGACTGTCCGAGAGTGGAACGACAGAAATGTGCTGCAGTGCACTTCTTGCCCGTGCATCTGCCCTACTAACAGCTGGTAATGTGGGACAGGGAAGCGGGGGAGTGTTGACAGAGGCGTTCTGTGCCCCCGGATTGCCGCCGCGAAACATCCATCACCACACCCCCCACCTGCCTACAACCTAACACAATGCCATCGGCCTGCACACACTACCGGGACACTGCCCGCAACGGAATCTACTAGCACTGCAGTGGCAACCAACTCTGCAGGCTTCCAAGAACAACAGTGAAGTACAAAAAAATAACTCAAGAGAGTCTGTCAGAGAACACTCTAGATTTCCACAATCCTTAATGTAAAATAATGACTTCCCAAGAACTGAATACTCTGTAAAATTACAAATTAAAATAACTTTACCACCTATTTAGGGCATATACGAGAAGAAAAACACCAAGAAATATAAATGCACGAAATTCAGCGCCATGACAATATATACACACACATACATTTTGTGTCTTTGTATACATGCACATATAATATGCTGTCTATGTAATTAATGAATGGGGGTAATGAAACATAAATTATTACGAGTAATTTAAATATCCCGCCTAGGTATGGTGCATGGTGTGCATGCGTATCAGCTAGGTCTGTTAGGTAGTGTGGCCAATCCTTGCATTCTATATTTTTGTTTGCAATGTCACCGGTGAATGATGCCCCTTTTTTCAAGAGGTTGCAAGACAGATACTGACTGCCTATCTCTGTGTGTTACCAAATTGAACGGTGCCATATTGCAGCTCGTAACATGCAGTGTCCTATACCAAACTTTTTTTGTTGAAAATAAAATTGTTACCCCCACCCTACTGAAGTACACAATTCCCTATCTTTGCCTGCAATATGTCAGCATTCAATTTGGTCATGTAACAAAAGAGCAGCGTAACAGTCTACGTAGTTCTTTTATAATGTCTTTGCCTTTTTTAGTGGCTCATTGCGTAATATGGCGGTGTCCTCTCTTGATAATTTAATTCCTCAATGCAGTGGGTATTACTTAGAGTTATATGTGCAGTTTCAACAGGTTGGCAGTTGGAAAACTTTTACTAATATAGTTCTAGGCTTCATTCCTGGACATTTTCCGAAAGTTATCTGCAATTTGTGAAATAAGGTAGCAGTTGCTTTTTGATTTCCTATCATTCCTTTTTAATGTTTGTGTGATATAAAGCATTGTAACCTATGTTTTTTGGTAGTTATGTTCTTTTAAATCCGGCTCATCAGAATGTTGTTGATGCTTAAATATTTTTTGTAGACATTGTTGAAGAAAATTCAGGAACGTGAAGAGATGGACAAGAGGATGAGAGAGAAGGAAATGGACATGTGCAGGTTGAGGGTGTATGTTCACCATCCTGTACATAAGCAACAGGACACAAAGTTGTACTGTCCCAATCACATGACTTTGACAGAGGCTACAAGATCTGCTTGGGAGGTAAAGTTTTCTTTCATTTCATTCTTCAGTCACTTCTGAGCAAATATTTTAAAAATTATTATTATTTTTATTTTAACAGTAAAAATTATTGTTTATTATATCTATAATAACTTACCATCTGAAATGTACTTGTCAGTATCATATGTTATTATTTTGGTAGCCAATGCTAGCGTTGACTAAGTTTCTATGTTGCCGAGTATAAGGTAACTTTATACAGAGTCCAGGTAAATTCATGGGTTGTCGTGGTTCATTATAGATTGAGCACATTTGAAGTCAATCTTTAAAAATTCACTGCCTAATACTGTGTGTATATTGACAATGGTTCCATGACTCATAGGGTTGGCAGCGAGTCACCTACTGAAATATACAATCATTAAATACTATGAAACTAAATACTGTTGATATCTTGTGTTTTGTATACAGTTAAACTCGGTTAAGACATTTTTATGGGGACTGAAATGTTTAGTTCTCTTATCTATAAAAACATCATTAAAGAGTAAAATTACATGTGCAAACAGATATGGTACATAATTTCTGAACGTATTAAGCAGGAAAACTTCTTAATTGGGACCAAACATTGTTTCACTGTATTCATGTAAATAATATTTTTAATCAACTATGTAATTTAGAGTTATGCAGACAGCATGATTTAAGTTCGTACTCGTAAGCTGAAAGTAATTTTTTTAATAATTCTATTCATCTGTATGCTACTTTAGTTTACATTGACATTGCACATTGAAGGACGATAAAATGGTATAATTTCCTTTTTAATTCTTTTCTGTGGGCACAGCAAGATTTTACTGTTTTGAGTATTTTCCACAGAGTTATTAAATATTAATTTTGGTTGCCTACTAAGTTTTAATGAAATAGTTTTAAAAAAATCTGTTTGCTCTAGATGACGCCCACGTGGTAGTTATAATAACTTGCTGTTTGTAGCTGTTATTATTTGTGTTTTGAATAAGTAAATATAACACACAAAATAGTAAAAGTTTTATGACCTGTAAAATGAGTATATAAACCTAGTGCAGGCATATGTAAATGAAAGCAATTGGTAACATTTATTTTTACATGCAGCTGTAAAATACCAACTGAATGAAAATTGAATTTAAGCTGGATGTTCAAAAATATTCACTTTATTGTAAACAGCCTGTAAGTAACGTTTATTATTAATTAAATTTTAATAGACCGGAGACTCGAGTGATGTATTCACAGACCAGTATTTTGAATAATTTTAAAAAATAGTCTGAAGACATTGTTTTGTGAAATCAGGATTGTGATGTTTTGCCAGCTGTGATACTCTCCTTAGTTTGCAAGTGAGAACTCGTTATCTTTTCAGAAGACGGTGCATTAAGTGTAATTATCAGTGAATCAGGATACAGCATTTGTTGCTGTTGCAACCAACTGTGTCTGCTTTGTGACTATTCATTCCAGCCTGAGTCTGTCTGTAGTGATAGTAATGTAATCTTTGTAGTGTTTTTATTTAATTTAATAGATGAGGCACAGTTTGAACCTTCCTAGATAAAATGTGTTTGATTTGTAGGTTTTTTGCTGTACACATTTAGACTACAGTTTGTAGTTGATGCATGTTAGTATAGAAGCACACTAAATTTACTGTAAATTTAATGCTTCATTGGTTGCAGACATTTGGTTTAGAAAATGTGGTTCCACTGGAGAGGTGTCGACTGGTAAACTACGACCATCTCCAGGATACAATTGAGTGCAGCTTTGAAGGACGAGGAAATGAACCAATTAGTGAGATTGTTAGCAGTATGCGAAGCAGCTACATGCTCCTGGAGATCAGGCCAGAAGACAAAGAGTTTGAAGTATACCAGCTTGGAGGTGTGTGAATTGAATTTATTGAAAATTTATTTGCTGTTATCAGTTTTGTAAATATTTGTAGTAATACAGAATATGAATTCATGAACATTGATTTAGGAGTGAATAACCTTTTGAGGTAAGGTAAGATATGTTTATTATGTATGGATTTATTTCTATGCAGGAATTATTGCCAAAGTGTTCGTGGTGGATATTGAGACTGAAGAGGTTGATGGTCCATTTTCTGTTCGTGGAAACATCAATCAGACTGTTGGAGAATTCAAGATAACCTTGTTGAAGTCATTGAACCTTAACTGGGAAAGTGTAAATATTGTACTGGAGAAACATTGTGGTGCTCAGCTTCTGGAGAAAGACCACAAAACATTAAAGCTTGAGGGATTCTATGGGAAGTCAAATAAGGTATGCCAAAGATTATTTTATTTTAATGTTTATTTTAATATTGTAAAGTGTAACATATAATTTGTGTAAAGTCACTGTTACCCTTTTACAGTCTTGACTATAAAGTGTGGAGCAACATGAATATTATGATTTCATGCTTTCACACAAAAATTGTCATAATTACATCTTATGAAATGTGAGCTGAGAAAATTAAGTTTTGTGTTCTATACCTAGGTTGATATCTTTGCTATGTAAAGTATGTATGTGCGAAAATGGCGTTAGGCCTTAGTTTAGTGTAGGTAGTTCATGTTGAACTGAGCACTTTTGAAACCCTAATTATGTTCTTTTCCTTGCAGGTAATATGTAATTTCCTGCAACTTTTAAAATGAACAAAGCAACCTAGGTAACAATCACAGTGTCTGTATTGATCGTACAGAAAAGTTAATGTCTAAGGTCAAAATAAATATTATTTTTGAATTATCATTCTAGACATGGTAATTTTAAAAGGGTTAATTGTATCGGAAATAACCTATAAGCATAATGTATATTGTTGTAGTACTTTGTTCTTCGTTATGTTCTAGTTCAGTACGAAACTATGGTGTAAAACGTAATGACTAATAAATTACTGTAACAGTGAAAATAGAGTGCTCAACAATGTTTTTTTCTTTCAGGCAGTGAATTGAAAACTTTGTATTTTTGTTGCTTTTCATTTTAATAATGCAATCTTAACACAAGCACAACTTTATGAAGCTACACATTTTGAGGTTAGTTTGTTACAACTGAATAATATTGTAACGCGTCTGTTGCTGAATGAAGCTGCTTACATCGCTGTCAACCACATATTTTGGTCACTGCACCAGAAATGTGACGGGGCGGGCAAATGAATGAAAATACTTACAGCGCCGTCAACCACATATCCTGGTCACTGCACCAGATAAATTTAACGTGGCATGTCGTGTAAAAGCCTACATTGTTGTTGACTTAACCTCTCACATGGCCAGTTGTGATCGTACAGTGGTTATTATGAGATATTTTCTGTAGGCTACTCAAATAACTTAAAACTTGTTGGCATGACTGTTTTTTTTTAATTAACTTAAAAATCTGCACCAAACAGCTGTGTTACAACAAGACGTAAATTTATACCTCACATAATTGCCAAAAACTTAAACCGACACTCCCGGGAGAGAACAGTCTGACAATTGCCAAAAAAGTAAAATAAAACAAACTCCACATAATTATGTCACGCAACATAAACAGAAAGAAACATGAATGAAAATGATGAAAACTTATAAGTTCCCATGGCTGTTCCGCCACCTCTATCACTCCAAGACAACATATCCCGCACAACAATCTTGCTCCATGCTCGAGCAACAAGTAAAGATGGCCAACCCTGCGACTCTTGTTCTCTCCCTGCCAGTGCCTCTGGCGGCCATCCCGCGCACCAAGGTAAAAGCATAACGGAAAATTAAAACTATATTATATATAATTATTATCTCAATACTTCTAAATAACCTGAAAAGTGAAAATATTGCTTTAAAAACCATAATTACAATTTATTTTACAACATAATTTTTTATAAATTTACACTGCATGTCCTTCCATTGGCCCAAGCTGGCCTGCGCAAACTTATCACCGTCTCTCTCGCACACTCAACGAGCTGCCGTGCATGTGCACTTTATGAAAAGTAAAAGTAGTACAAAAACGGTTAAACATCTAAATATAGCAATTCCAGGAACTGGATATGCACACCTGTGCCTTCAAACTACACTTGCCAACAATATGCCCATCCTAAAGTTAAAGTGCAATAATAATTAAACTGCAAGTGATAATCCTAAATTAAAATACAAAGTAGCCTCAACCTAAACAAACCAAATTAAATATAAAATTTAACAATTTCAAAACCGATACAGATAAAATGCCAAACAATACCTTACCAAACTCCTGTCAACAATACCTGAAAAATAATTAAATAGATAATAGCAAATTCAATAAATCAAGCATAAGGAAATAAAATAAAAACAAGACAGGAAATAATTAAGGCCTGAGTGATGGGTGGACTGCCTCACAATATTTTTTCACTGCATTAGCTTTGAATTTAATTTACTTGTAAAAACTTTCATAATTGCATAGAAATTGTTCTGTAAATTACATGTACACAAAACCCCCAATTTTACGAATACTCACAGTTCCATTCATCACGAAAAAGTATCTTGAAGAAAATGTTTGTTTTTAAGGATACCTATAATGGCAGCATCCCATTTTTTGGGCAGAAAATTTGGTGAAAAAATTGCTGTGTTTATGCAAGTAAATACCTATTGTATTTAATGTTGTGACCTGGATTTTGTTGTAAAATGTGCTACTTTGTATCACCTGAGTTCTGAGCTACTATTCAAGGATAAGGACTCTCACTCTTTGATGCTGCAGGGAGCTGCTGTTTTGTTTGTGTGATACAGTATGTGCCATAGCTGGCTTCTGCAGTCATTCATGACAGTTATGGCTAGTTTGTGTCTTGCTTTGTGACAGTTCATTGAGGCTTATGCACTCTGCATTACAAAGTTTGTACCGTAAATTGTACTGTGGCACAGTAATTAATAGCGGCATGTAACCAGAATAGAGTAATAAATGTTCTAGGAAAGCATTTTTAGAAATTCAGTTGCCAAAACAGCATTGCTGCTAATCACTCTGTAACGTCTGACAAAACTTAGAATAGGGTTTCAGAAAGTGTTAATTTACTGTAGTCCAATTTTGCATACCGTAATTGTGTGGATTTTACATCATTCTTGCCTAGATTAGTTGCTCTTAAGAACTGTTTCATGTGTATTAATGCATAGTTATTAGTATTACTTTTTGTAATGAAGGAATGTAAGCTTTATCTTGTGGTTGTGGTTGAATCTCATTTACACATCTAAAGAACAGTTAGTAATTCTGCATGAAATACTCCAATGCTGTTATCATTAATGTGTACTATTTACAGATTCACATGTAGCAGGAGACTTATTAGTTATTTATGATTATTTGCTTGCATTTTCCAGATATTTATTGCAAGTAGAATTGACGAAGACCTGGACAAATCTTTCTATTCTTCCAAACTGCACTCCTTGATTGACAGGTTCGAGCACATCATTACACTGCATTTGGTTCTGCCAGATGTTGATAAAGGTAGTTTTGCATATGCTAAATAATTTTTCTATTACAGTTTAGTGTTAACAGTAATCATCTGAAGGGATGACTGTCTATTAATCATACTTTTTTCAGGTGTAAATATTTACGTTCTACCATATGAACGAGTACACTTTTAAACTACAGTACAGTAAAATCCTTTATTAATTTACAACCATCTCGTTTTTACAAGCATTTTATTGAGGATCCGTGAAAAATTTTGGTCGAAAAATTAAGGTAAATCTGTTGAAAAACATATTTGTTCCATTTGTTACTTATCTGTGTTGCATTTTGCTTTGTGAGTTCTGTGCTCTAAGAAATGCGCTGCTAAAAATAAACACCACTCCTGTCTGCCTACGGCAGCTAATACCCATTCTATCTCCCCCTCCCTCCACGAGCAGCTGTCAAGCCAGATTGTGCTTGTATGCGCATGCGCCATCGTGCGCACGAACTGCCTTGGCGAGGCACATAGCAGCAGGGTGGCAGTTACAGAGGGAAGGAAGGGGGGTGGGGAACGCATAGCCCTCTGCTTGTCACCAACCCCTAGCAGCCGCATTCATGAGCCTTGCCTTCTCAGCTCTGGACAATAGTCTTACGTCACAGTTGCAACCACCCGCTCCCGCCCATATTGTCGATAGTCATGTGCAACTACCATCCTGTCTAGCTACATGTTTGTTTTTCCCCTCCCACTCTCTTCCAGCCATCATCTTTGATTCCGTGTCTGACGACGGTGCTGGTGTTTGGGGGGAGGGAGATGGGGGGAGGGATTGAAGAGAAGACATGTTTCTTTTTCCCCTTCTCGCACACGAAAAAAAAAAGTAGGGCTGAACCGATACTGATTTTTACCGATTCCGATCAAACCGATATTTTATGACCGTTATAACCGATACCAATATGTTGGAAGGCAGAAAAATCTAAGGAGAAATATCCTGGCTTGCTAGAAACAATTTTTTTAACACTGGCATTTTTTTTTTTTTTTGCTTTATTTGTGTCATAATAAAAGAGAGAGGACAGATAACATTCCACTGGTTAAGAGTGTGGAGGCAGAGTGGGTGTGGGCGAGCCAAGAGGGGTGGGGTGGCTTGTCTCTGCCAAGGTCACTTGCTGTCTGCCAGCCCTCGCCCCTCTCGTGTGTGCCTTGCTCTGCTATGCCAGCTGCTTCCAGCATGTCCCCCCCCCCTCTGCCTGTAAGCCATTGAGGGGGTGGGGGAAGGAAAAAAATAATGATGCTCTTTTTTTTCTTCCTTCCTTTACCATGAAAAGAAGCTGGTCACGAGAACAATGACGCCTTTTTCTTTTTTTTTTTCCCCCATGGAAGGATAGCTTATTATGAGACGTCAAAATTAACTTTTATGGTTTTAGCAGCTTTAGCAGCGTTACTACAGATAGAATCAGGAGGAGAAAGGGGGAGAAAAAGAAAAGGAAGAGGAGTAAGAGTAATGATGGAGGAACCTGCCGCGGAAACATTCTCTCTCTGTCTCCCACAGTTGACTTCAGCTTCCTCCCCTTTTTTTTCTCTGCTTCCTACTCTTGACACCCATCAATTTACGGCTGTAACTTTGCCTTCTCACCTCCCCCCTCTTCCCCCTGACCCCACTCTACTGACCACTGTCCTTTCCCACCACTCTACTGACCACTGGCCTTTCTTTCACGATTTTTTTTTCTATTTTCCGTGTATAGTACGCACCCCTGAATCTTTGTTAGTTGTTTTGGAATGAAAGTGCGTGCTATACACGAGTAAATACGGTATTATGCTAGGCGAGCAGGATCAGGATGGATCATGCACTCCCAACCAGCTGAGAGCACGAATGAGACAAGCCAAGACTAGCCGGCCGCTCTCCCCTTCCCGTATCCGGCTATCCAACACAACAAGGTCGAGTGTGCAGCGCCGGCCGCATCCCAACACTCATCATGGCACATTGAGTTTTCAACATCAATGTCGATGACTTACAAATTTTAAAATTTCAATAATTTAACTTTTCCACGATAAACCATATGGTTTTTCCAAAGTAAGGCAATGGAAGTGGGCATGTCGCACTGTTTTTGTGCCATTTTTTTATGATGAAGAGAAACTAAGTACAATAAACCCTCGTTTTATCGGACCTCCATTCAGCGGACTTCGTATTTAACGGACAACAAAATTATTCCACCGTCGGGTCTACTTTTCACATGCAGTACAAGACCTACCTGGTTATTGTGCTTTGGTAAGTGACATCAGGCGTGCGCACAGAGAGCCGCGTAAGACTGTAGATAGAGCTATTTTTAATCGCGCATCGGGGTACGTGCCGTGTCCGGTCAAGAATGATTGTCTACCTGAATTTTTTTACGGAACTGTAAGATCAACAGCGCAAGACCTACCTGGTTATTGTGCTTTGGTGAGCGACATCAGGCGTGCGCAGATAGCCACGTAAGACGGTAAGCAGAGCTAGTCAATCTCTCATCAGTGTTTTGACATATCCGGACAAGAACGACTGTCGTGTCTACGTGAGTTTTTAACGCAGTTGATGTACGCGATAAATATTATGCGTTTTTTAAACTGAAATGGTGTCTTCAACAGGACAGCAAATAAATAGAGTAACTTTGACATCAAGCAAAAAATTTGAACTATAAAAGTTAGTAGGCAAAGTTATGTGATGATTATGGTGTCAAGAAACAAACCAAGTCGGGAATTTGTAAAGAAAAAAACTAGTTAAATAGTTATGTGTTGAAATATGATGTTTAACAAAAAAAATGGCACTGTTGGACCCAGGAAACACGTGAAACTTGCTACCGCATCTTCACACGACGAGGCAATGTATGTTCAACAACGCTCGTGTGGTGTAAATGTGTGAGGTGTAGAGAGATTGAATCTGCTGCGGACAAACTAGCGCAACACATGCCTTTCTCACGCTCAGCATTTCCATCCCTTGCCCTTCAGTAATTCTCAAGGACGGCGGCTAGATTATTATCTCACAGACATGGTATACGATACTGCGTCGCGATGCAAACAGCGGTAGTTTAGATGGACATTTTTTGTCATATATTTCGTAAATAAACACTTTACTGTGAAATACAAAGCAGTAGCTCAAGTTCACGTGTCACATGCTACCACGCAACGTAACACGAAACCAAGCTGATAGCAAGCAGCCTCCTGTCCCTCCCTTTCTACTCTTCCCCAGCCCACCAAACCATGGTTATCTCAATGAGCAGACAAAGGTACGTGCTTATCTTTCTACTCCCGCCAGTCAGCACAAGCCTTCCCCCTCGCCTACTTCCAGCGATTTGACCATAACAAACACTTTGCGTTACTATGCTTATCACACTGCTTAAATCTATCGGCTTGTCTATTTTCGTGTGCCGATTTTGGTACTTCGCGATTTACCGGACATCTGATTTACCGGACCACACCTCCCCCCAAATGGTCTAGTAAAACGAGGGTTTACGTATTTCCTTTTAGGTTTTTTTTTGTGGAGTCATCCGATTATTGAAATTATTTATATTTAATTTAAAAACTGTATTTTTACACCCGGCTTCTGTGCCCCAATTAGGCCTTACCAGAAGACGTTACACATTTTCAAATTACTCAAGGGATGGCTCTAACGCCGAAGTAAATAACTTCCAAACAAAAGCACTACTTTCGACATAATGGGTGGTTTCAATGAACAAAAAAAGATGCCGCTCAACTTGACATGCACAATTTAATACAATATAAATTACAATACCTAAATAATGTGATACACTAAATACAAATATAGGTAAATACAATCCAATATTTTGACGCAAACTAGGCAGATTAGACGTGACATGAACATCAATCAATATGCTCGCAAATCGCCACACCAAACAAGTTACATACTACTAGTGGCTAATTTATAAATAGAAACTATCACAACACCTTGCAAAATTCAACTTTAAAATACATAAAGTTATTGCCCTGTTTAGAAGATCACACAGTTCTAACTTCTCAAAAGTAAATTTTACGTTAATTCTGTCAACTTTCACATTCAACTTCAGAATACAATAAATTAATGCCTTGTACACAGAATTCTATCTTCTCAAAAGTAATTTTACGTTACTTTACGGCGGCAGCCCAATAACAGACTAAAGATTTGATGATTTAAATATAGTAGCGAGCATTATTGTGACGACTCAGGACGATCGGATGGGATTCACAACCAAATAAATTGGCTTCATACCTTGTTAACCGCTGAACTGTATCTTGTAGCAATACCCACCAAAAGGGCTCCCGATGTAGTTAAAATGGCCTTTCACATAGGCCCAGCAGACGCCAAGCAAAAACGCAAAGAGGCCCCATCCATGGCCCATTCACTTTGTGACGAATTAGCGGAGCAATTTACGCACGCACTCTTGGCGAATGTATCAGCAAGTAATTCGTCACGCACCACAAACAAAAATGCAGTGCATAACTTATACACATTTCGAACTCTTCGAACACTTGTCACCATAGCCACATAATGTAAAGCGTGTAAAGGATTACACGTAATAGATACCTAATACACGAAAACTTAGTCTGCGGAGATACTCGTCCTCAGGCGCTCGTGCCTAATAATATAGCACACAAGTTAAAAACATTGGCCATCCACGGCTTTCTCAGTCAAATACCAACGCAACTGTAACCTGCATTTTTCCTCCGGTAACACATAATATCGCAAAAGCCGACAACACGAATCTGTATATCCAGCTACGGAAACCCATTTCCGTACGACGAGACTTGAGTTTGCCGACTCTGCCATAATCCCAGGCAATATACTCGCGTACGTCAAAGCAGAATGCGCGACCACCTGTTTTCATTTCCAACCGACTAGCCTGTACTACGCTTCACCAGCCACACTGTAGTGGGGCTTCTACTGCGTCTACGTCGCCGTGTTGTTGATGTCTAGATGTCCCTGTTCCGGGGACGCCAGAATGTAATGGGGCTGCTCTACGCTGCTCTTCACGTCTACGTTGTGGTGTTGTTTATTCCTTGCAGCTACCTTCCATTACCGGCGGCAGCTGATTTCGGCGAGCGATGACTTTGACAAGTCCTTTAGAAATTAGAAATACTTCCCTTTTGTTTTACTTGCCCGGATAGCCTGAAGTATTTCAAACTGTGTCTGCTTAGAGAGAAAACATTTAAGTGGGCATATATATAAAAAAGAAGAAAAAAAGTTCCGTTTAGTTTTCTTTATTTAATGGTTCACTTGTACATTGAACACTCACTGCATAACCACTTAAACTCATTCCAGTAACCTTTTCAACTTCGAAACGTAAACATTAAAGGGTGATGCAAGTGCTCAACTTGACGTATTCTAGAGTGTTCGCCCAGGCAAATACTACTTAGATATCCTAACTAGCTAAAGAAAAATGATGAACAACAAAGCATCGCAGGCAATACCGCCCACTTTACTCCCGAATCCGCCCTCTAGGCTTCACAACCCCTCTGCCCCGTCCAACACGTCCTTCTCCTTCCGCCATGACGCCCCAACTACTCACAAAAAACTTAGCCTGCCATCTTTCCGCGACCGAGTCCAAGCTCCGACATATCACGACTCTTACTGATTAACAAACTCAGACAAACAAAAACTTAGCCGGCCATCTCCCGGCGACCGGTCGCGAGCTCCGATGTACGACGACTGAACTTCCTGGGCGAACACACGGACTTACTCGGCCGAGCGGCGGAGGGATACATCAGGATCCAACTTGCCTAAAAAGCTGGTTAATTTACGTTTATAACCTAAAAATTGTACGTAACATAGATACTGATAAATTTACAAAGCATTTCATTTCATACTACCAGCTAAAC
>PNEQ01004596.1:0-13967 GCA_003012365.1 Medauroidea extradentata | reverse complement strand
TGTTACACACGACACTACCACCCACGTTGGTCGAGAAACGCCCTGCAGAGTCCCCGCATTCCAGCACGTCCCTGTTCGTGCCTCCAAGCGAGTGAACTCTGACCTGCCTGCCAGATAAATCTATCTAAGCACTGGCTAGCTCCGAGCTTATTTGAAATTGTAAAAGCCAGCACTTCTCTGTACGTGCTTCCAAGCAAGATAACTACTACTAGCCTGCCAAATAAATCCTATTCCAGGAGAAGCAAGCTAATAAGCTACTTGAAATTTCAAAAAACCTAAACAAGGCAAAAAAATCAGAAAAGTTTACTTAAAAAAGTTGCTTGAAATTAAATTAGCTTTAAAATGAGTCCAAACACGACACACATCCGATAAGATTGACACATAAAATTCTATGCTTTTCTCTTGCTTTAAAGTAAAATTCAAAATTAAAAAGAAAATTTTAATGTAAATTTCTCTATTCGCATCCCCAATTAATATGTTGGATCCCGCCGTATACATCCTTATACCTGGTTAATTTGGCCTACTTAATTTGTTATAAACAGAGAAAAAAAACATCAATTAAGACAAAAAAAATTGAAATTACTGTATGATAAAAGAGACCAAGTAAGTGCTACGTCCCAGTGCACGTCACAACACTCTCTCGCCGCAAAAAAACCTCCCTACAACCCACGAGTTGCTAGAGCGCAGCACTCTCAGTTGGCTGCGCGCGCACCTAACCCAGCTATCCGATCGTCCTGACTCGTGGTACGTCCTATCACTACCCAATATAGAAAATCAGCTGCGTATTCAAAGTCTAAAAAAAGGCCCATACTATCAATGAAATGATATTTCTGGCCTAGCAGAAATGTTCATTTCACCAAGATGACTGAATATAATCCTTGTGTGAAAAACTGCAGATTTTGACTTATAGGAATACTGGGTGGGTCAAAATTGGCCCCAATTTTCCCTCTTCATCTATTACGACCTTCCCATTTTTACGACCCCAGCAACAGTGAGGAATCATAGCAACGGGATTCTACTGTATATGTAAAGTAGTTTAGCTTTTATGTGTTCGGTTTAACATACATTACAGTAAATGTATCCTGTATCAGAGATGCCTTTTTAACACAAGCACCTGGTTGTGAACTCTACGTCAGAATGTAAATGTTCTGGTAGTGGCTACATTAACTTTTTGGTAGATACATTTCTCTAATTTTCTTATAGACTTTAATATAAATAATATAAATAGATGGTATTCCAAGTTTACAAACATTAATTTTTATGTTGTTTAGTTACATAAAATACAATTTAAATAATTTAAAGTGAGGTCAAATTTTTATATGAGGATCTTTTATTTGCATTGTATTGTTAGAATAGTGAGATATCTTTATATAGGTAAAGTGCTACCACACACATTATGAGAAATATAATTTATGTTTTTATGCACCAACTAGTAAATGTAAAGAACGAAAAAACAGTTGAACCCCTATATTACACTTTTTTGGTAATAAATGATAAAATGGGGTAAATGGAAGAAACGACAAAAATTGCAACAAAATGGCTACTGACCCTTCAGTGTCAGGTTTTTTTAAAGTATTCACAAAAAATATTTAAAATTTTTAAAAGCATTAAACGATAAAAGTATGTGTTTTTAGGCAATAAAAATAGCTATCCCAAATAATTAAAAATAAATTTAAAAACTTTTTTTAATGTTTTATAAATTTTTAAATTCTTTCTTTTACTGACCTACAGCCTGAGATATCTCGTGCAACTATCGTAAGGTGTTAATTAAAAATTTTACAAGTCAAATGCAGCACAGATGTAATACGTGACCTCAAAAAGTTTTTATACATAAAATATTATTAATAATCCAACAAATAATTTTCTTTAGTATCAGCATGCTACTGGGCGTAGATTAAGAAAAGGCATAACTTTCACTTCTAACATTGATTAAATTCCCTTCTGTTTTTAAAACTTTTTTACACATACATAGATACAGTCTGTGTTCATTCTGTTGAAATTTTATCCTTCTTCCTTTGTATCAACACTAAATTTGTAAGTGGAGGAAGAAATATTGTTAGCTTCATAAAAAAAAGTGTAAATCAGGTGAAAGCAATATCAACTGAAGTGTAAATGGCCGGAATTCAATATGTACATTATTATCATGGGGAAAATAATGGGAACCAGAAAAAAAAGATTTATTATTTAAGGGGAAAATTTTTTTCAGGGGAATGTAAAATTAAGGTTCTACTGTGTACATTACCAGGGTCCTAACACAATGGCGATTTGGTAGTTTATAGTTTGTGTTTAGTCTGCTACACAGTTAATAAATGCAAAACAAAAGTATGTTGTTTAAATTTGTGTATAAAATGGTTTTTTAACTATTTTGTTGGAAAACAGAAGCACCATTTGAATAACGTGTCTATGCTTTCTTATAAAAATGTTCAACACACGAACTATCTCATAGACGCCAGTGTGAGTGTTACTGTGTTCGGCGACCTGGAAAACAGGGAAAACCTGGAAAAGTCGGGGAAATATGGTTGCCAGGGAAAAGTCAGGGAAATGTAAGGGAAATTAGTATAAATTCTGGAATTTACTTAAGTTGAAAAATTACTTACATATTTCTAAATACATAATAATATTACAATACACTGCACAAGTACTTACAGAGTAGTACTCGGTGATAGAACACACACAAGAAAGGACAAACACGTTTTCTGCGGAAGCGTGGAGGCTTGCGATGGGAAGTTTGAAAGTGGGAAGAGAGGTTATCTGATGTTGAGGCCAGGTGACTGTGTGGATTTGATGATGTATTGGTGAGCCAGTTCTCAGCATCTCAACTCAGCACTGTTGTTCTGCTGAGGTAGAGTCCTCACCACTCTGGTAGTGCAGCAAGAGTCAGAACTGGATTGATGTGATGCAGCATGTGCTGCAACTGGCTTTTCATGTGGGTCAACAAACACTCCAGCTAAGGCTTTTTTCGTATCAGCTCTGTGGCCATTCATCCGTTGTCTAAGGGTGTTGGTGGTCAGGCCAATATACTCTGCATTGCATTGAGTGCACTGTAGCTGATATATAAGGTTTCCGTAGCACAGTTATAGCTGCCGTGTATGGGGTACGCGAGTTTTTGCTGGTTATACTTGGACTGTAAGCTTAAT
Source organism: Medauroidea extradentata (assembly GCA_003012365.1). Classification (NCBI taxonomy): domain Eukaryota; kingdom Metazoa; phylum Arthropoda; class Insecta; order Phasmatodea; family Phasmatidae; genus Medauroidea; species Medauroidea extradentata. The sequence goes on along the minus strand of PNEQ01004596.1, from coordinate 10,830 downwards.
TGCCTTTATTTTAACTTTAGTTTGCAACAACTAAATTGGATAAACAAACCTAGTCGGAATCAGCAGGTACCTGTTTATTTTATCTAGAGTCAAAATATTCCGTACTGCTTGTTACAGATTTGTGATTGCCAGTATGTGACAGACCTCAGTCTGAATATCCTTAGGATTTGTAAATGTGTTTAATGTAACCTTTATTTAATGCAAATTTGTACCAATCTGGATCAATAGTGACAAAACAATTAGTGCTGAAGATGTCATTTCTACCTTCAATATGTTTAAGTAGAGCAATATCCCATATTTTTTAATGCAGTAAAGCATTGCGTATCTGACATAAATGGGAGATCATTAAAGATTTATAGTAAAAATCTATAGAAAGTCGAACTATAGTATGTCCAGTTTTACAACAAAACAACAGATGTTGGTTAGGAGTAGCAACATAAGTGTGTCTTGCCAACTGATACATTTATTTCTGTTATGGGGCGTAGGATAATATGGAACGTTGGATTAACAAAAGACAGGTAGACAGAACTGTAGGAATTTACTATAATTACAATTTTTGAAAGGATAGTATAGTAGACGTCAATTACAGAGCATATTTAGTTATACCATAGTAATTTTATGCCCCTTAATGTGTAATTAAAGAAATCTTCACACCCAGTATACTGCAGTATCACTTTCCTGCCTGTGTCATGTCGTCCAACATTAATGTTGTAAGGGTTTCTACTGTATTTGTACACTAGCTTTTACCAGCAGCTTTGCTCGCGTATAATTTGGCCCTCGAAAAGATGCCACATTTGATACACTTCGGAAGTAGACGTAGTACGCTTCAGTTTGGGCCTTTGGCCCTCTTTATGTTCCTGTAGTACGTCTTGGTTTGGGCCTTCGGCCCTCACCGTCGCACTTGCGTTGGCACCTTTTTTTAAGTAGGGCCTTCGGTCCTCTTTTTGTTTCTGGGACCTGCGGCCCCCCGATTCCAGCATCATTTAGTGGAGTTATCGAGGGATAGGTATCGTGAAAATATTCTCCGTGTTCAAATATCTATGTGTACAAATTTTCATTGTTCCTGGAATTTATATTATTAGTATGTATGTATATACTGTATATTTTTTTCCCCATGAATTTTTCCGATATTGTAACAGTTATTCTGCTATTCGGGGCAGAGTCGAATCCAAAAAATATAAGATCATTAAAATCATTCCAGCCATTATTGATTCAACTGAACCAACTTTGTTTAATGTATATAGATTGTGTTGTTTTAATTTTTCTGGAAAATTTTTATTTCCTATTGGAAAACCTGGAAATGTCAGGGAATTTTGTAGTCCTTGTTTGCTGGATACCCTGTTGTTCCTCCACAGAAATACCACCAACAATTTCAAAATAAGAATGTTGTTTTCCTCCCTGTGGTATTATAACATCTACCTATTTAAGACTGTCATGATTATTATATATGCAGCTTGGGTGGAGTAAGGGTAGCCTTTGTAAGAGGGTGAAACCATGGAACTTTCTTGATCATCGGGCCACACTGGACAACTGCCCTCCCCTCCCTTTTTACCAGCCCATACACCTTCACATCTACCACTTTTAGTAGCTTTGTCCTTCCGAATGTTTTCAGTCACATCTTTCAAACTACTTTCAGAGTGTCTTAACTAAACAACTATTTTTCATTTAGTTCAGTGATGATTGCACTTTGTAGTAATTACATTTTTTGCTCGTGTTAGTTTTATTTTTATATGGTAATCTTACCATGTTTATTGCAAACAAAAATTGAAGGTTTTTAAATTAATAAATTCTAGAATATTTCAAGGTTTAGTTAGTAAAATAAGAGTAAAATTATTTGTCTGAAATAAAAGGAAAAAAGTATCAGATGTGTGGCTATACTTTGAAAGAGGTGGCCTTTTGTACATTATGATAAAACACTTGCCTTTTGTACATTATGATAAAAATAGTTATAATTTTTGTTTAATACTTTCAAATCAGCAGTGACACGGACTGTGAACTTTGGAACATTCTCGACTTGACACTAGAGTGTTGAATTTTAAAAACTCAACCACCTCGACAAGTAATGCTGTTATTGTACTCGGACAGTATTTGGATGCTCCTTGTGAACAGAAATTATCCAGTAGTGTACTGGAGAAGGAAAAAAAATGCCATGCATCAATTCTTTGACATTTCTTTTAAATATGTACGTACTTGTTTGTCTCAGCAACATCAATTCCTTCAGAAAGTGTGTTATCTAAAGTTGTATTAATAAAGTCAGATCACGTAAGCAACATTAATTCTAAACTACTTAACATACAGTAGTAATATTTTTGGACATGAATTTAGATTAATAATGATAAAATTATTTTGTATTCCAAAGAGGAAAATTTTAAAGGTTTACAATGTGTTATGTATGTGTGTTAAATTATAATTGGTGATTCAGTACTCTCTTAAGCTTCTTTTATTTAGAATATTGCAATTAACGTGTTTCCCAACTGTAAAAATCAAGCAATTTTGTTGTATAAACAGTTTGTAAAATAATGTTAATATATTATTTTTTTACATTCTTTATAAATTAATTTTTTGTACAGTTGTTAGTGTAATAATTGTTCGTGTTTGAAGGACCGACTACATATTTTTATATCCATATGAGTTTGTTGAATTATAATTACTGAAACTGCTAAATCGAGTGGAAAGGAAAATCTAATTCAAATGTTAAATGCTCTCGTATAGTGTACTTTTATATTATGTATTTCAGTTGTCCAGTATTAACATGTTCCGAGACAGGGCACTGAATTACTGTTGCGCAAAGCCAACACTTAAGCCCACTGTACATTTTAAGACAAAAAAAAATTGTCAATTGAAAACTATAGTCTTTTCAGTAAATATTATGTACTGGCTATCGTTTAGATAGTAGTAAATTTCAGTTGATAGTGCCCATCTCGAGATGTATGTCTCAGCTCTCATCATCAGTGTGAAAAATGCTGTCTGTTATTGCTAAAAACATTGGTGCTCTGGGAAGGAAGTGAAGTGAAGCAGTGGGATCCCTTGCTGATTTACATATTTGAGAAGAAACTTGATGCAGCCTTCCACAAGCAGTGGAAGATACTAAACCTGTTACCTGTTATTTCCTACTGACAAACCTGTTACCTGTTACAGCAGGTGTTCAGAGTTTGAATCTGCTTCGAAGCAAACTATTGTTAATTCACCAGTGTTCATTGTTTGCAGTAAAGTCCATGAACTGTTCAAATGTGTTGTGTTTGGCAGTATATCATCCAAGGAAAGATTTGATATAGTCAAAAGAAATGGAATATACTTAAACTGTCTTTGTGCTGGTCATCGTGCTGCCTTTTGCCCTTCGAAATTATCCTGCAGAGCACGTCTCCTCACGACACCTTACTGCACTTCGACGATACCCTTGACTCAGCTGATACTGCTCTATAGGATCCTCCTGAGCCAGTGACTGAAGACGTAACAATGGAGCCTTCACGTAGTGAGCAACCACTCACTTCACTTCACGGTTGGGTCCAAGCTACGGTATTGCTGTCTACTGCTTTAGTGGAAGTCCTTGATTCTGTACTCCGTTCACTCTTAGTTGAATTTTAGGATAAAAAAAAGCAAATTATATACAAATATGTTCATTGGCTGCCGACCGCTGTGCACTGTGATCTTGCATAAGAAATAGATCTTTGTTATCTGTCGTGTACATAAAAATTTACCACTCCATCACTTAATGAGAGTGTTTTATTAACAAATATCTCAAATATACAGACGTTGCAAACACAATCTACAACACTATATGTTTATTATTTTAATTATGGTTAACGGACGACATGTCCGTACAGTTGGTTCACGAGTTATTTAACGACTGACGCACTGTTAAACGTACGAGTTTCTTGGTACACTTGCCAGTATTTAGAGACGTAGGATACTCTGAAGATACCAAAAGTTTAGTTCAGTAATAATTACCACAGTAAAAATAAGTAAGAAATATCACAATCAGATATAATGTTTTATTTTTTCAAAGTATTTTTGACGCTAACACGTTAATGTTGTGGTTACTGTGAATGTTTTCTTTCGTTCGTCCATTTCCGTTCCAGTTCGTCCGATCCACGTCCGCGTGGTCCGAACCAAAGTTCCTTGTTCTATTTTGTTCCGTCCTCGCACCGTTTTATATTTACGTCGCTTGCAGATTAGGTTATGTGATGTTGGACGTGAACAGTGAAAATGTCTTGCATGGTTTTCGAAACGTGGATATATGTCTTCATTACTGAACAAACTGTGGTGATGTTTATAAGGCAAGAATAAAAATCTCGCGTAGCAATCTTTTATATATATAAAAAAACAATATGTGTCGTGAATTATCAACAGATTGTTTGGTGATTTATAAAATGTAATTTTTTCAAAACAAAGTACAAAATAATCCAGGAGGACTTTACAGTAAGTTTAACTACTCATCTTGTTGACAACTTTTATTCTGCATGTACAGTAGTACCAAATTTTCGTTACATTAATACCGGAATATTTGAATACAATCGTTAGTCATGACTTGACAATTACTATTAAATTTTGAAATATACAGTAATTGCACATGATGTCAATAATTTTATCAAGTTTTTGTGTAATTTATGTTTCCCTATGTCGATGACACGTACCAAATTTTCACGCAATATTGTTTTAATATATAAGGCGTTGTTGTTTCCTATGATGCCGACTGTACACACTTTTGTCGGTTGGAAATAGTACGTCGGCGCGCTGCACAAATTGTTCCAATTAGAAGCTAGCGAAGTGCAATGATATTACGTTATTTGTTTACTTCAGAACTCAACTTAGAGTGAACGGAGAATAGTGGGAATAATCAGATTGTCAGAGCACTGCTAGACTGTGTGAGTCAGGCCAGCTTCATGACAGAACAGTGTCGAATACAGCAAGGTCTATTGCGTGAACACGTTTCGCTGCCAGTTAAGGGACTTTCATGTGCTAATGTCAACGTGGTCAAGGGTGTTGTCAGTTGTGCTCTGCGTTCTGTTTGGGCTACAACTGGAGTTGACTATGCTGGCCCATTTTATGTACTGATGTTTCGTACTAGAGGAGCGAGATCTACCCAAGCTTACTTGTTTCTGTTTTTCTGCTTCACAAGCAAAGCTGTTCATCATGAGCTGTATAATGATCTCTCTACCCCCACTTTCTTGGTTGCTTAGAAGCAGTTTATTGCTCAATGTGGAAGATGTTCCCACGTGTACAGTGACTGTGACACCAACTTTGTAGGTGCCTCTAATCGTTTGTCAGAACTGTATGATTTTCTTTCCTCACCTTCGCACCAGGAGAGTGTTATCAGTGAGCTTGCATCACAAGGTGTCACCTGGGTTTTCAACCCTCCTAGTGCTCCTCATTTTGGTGGAGGGTGACGTGAATTGTGTTAAGTCTCATCTGCAGCATGTTGTTGGTGAATAACGTCTTACATATGAAGAATTTGGGACTGTACTCTCTCAAGTGGCAGTAATCATGAACTCCTGCCCTCTCTGCCCACTGAGCACTGACCCAAATGATCTTTTGGTGCTGACTCCAGGACATTTCCTGACAAAGGAACCCCTGACAGCCATACCAGAGCCAGATATCACGACCCTGCCTCTCAGCCACTGTCAACGCTGGCAGTTAGTGGAGAGAATACATCAAGACATTTGGTGGTGGACCACTGTAGCCGAGGGGTTAGGCCTCTCGCCTCGTACCTAGGTGTTTAGGGTTCAATTCCCGACGGAGGCAGACCCCGGATTTTCGCATGTGGGAATCGTACCGTACGATGCCTTTGGTCGGCGGGTTTTCTCGGGGATCTCCCGTTTCCCCCGCCCTTTAATTCCGGCACTGCTCCATACTTGCATCATTTCACTCCTTACCAGTGCTAAAGATCTCTATGTTATGCCTGGCTGTTTAATGCTCACCAAGTCTCTTCTCTCCAGATACTAAGTGTCTTGTTGTAGATACGTTGGAGAAGCTCTCAATCCCACCATTGTCTTTGGATGTGAATCACAACAGCAGTGGTGATGCACCTTTGAAGGCATGTGATGCTTGTGAAGGAGAGGAAGCGATGATTGTGGAGTCTAGTCAGAACCTTTGTCACCCCGCTAGAGAAAGCTCTCCGCAGTTACCTGGTGACGCTGAAGACGAGGGTATTGGTGCTACGGGGCACAGTGATCAGAGTGCTAGTGAGGACAGCAGTCTGACTGACAGTGACCGGTATGTTTTAGAATAAAAACTCTCATGCCATTTTGCAGCCATAAAATAATTGGAACACAGTAGAACCCTGTCAATTACATTTTTTAAGTGACCTGTCGTAAATAGTTTTATGTGCAGGAAGTCTTTATGAGCAAGAAATATTTTATCATCCATATGCATAATGTTATAAACAGGTAACTTAGTTAAGATGTAATGAATGTGAAGTGTGTGCCATCAGAAAATTTAGCAATGCAAAAATAATTAGAAAAACATAATTCAGGAGATACCCATTTTTATGAGTTGTGGTTTTTACAAGGCAGCGATATTATGAGGCCATGCTGTATTGTTAGTAGTGAATGGCTAGAAATAAATACAACCCATCTTGACTGTCTGTTGTAGACAAGATCTTGTCATCTGACTTCTTTACTTAATTACTTCAATTTTGTACACAATCCTTGACAACCTACACTTTTATTTTGATTTTTGGTAGCATTTTTGGCTTGTTAGTGGAAACAATAGTTAATGATATTCAAAATTTTATTTGGATTTTGATTTAGTTATGATCTTGGCCTAGTTTTGCAAAGCATTGTTGATGACCAATACCTAATTTTTTAATTTGCACAGACTTGTGAATTAGAGAAAATAAGTGGAAAACAAGCCCGATTTCTGTCATGAAAAAATACAAGATTGTTCAATAAGTGGATGAAAGGAAAATTCCTAAGACTGAAATAGTATCGCGAAATTCATTTGGAAAAATGCAGAAACAATCACAGTTAAAAAACGATTAAAATTGGTTAAAGTCCAAGGTAAAAGAATTAATTACAGTAGAGCCCCGATTTAACGAACTCGGGAATAACGAAAACAGCGATTTAACAAAAGGAATTTTAGGAATTTTCAAAAAATAACAAAAAAAAAATGTATTAAATAACTGTAACTGACTTTAATAAAATTGAATATTAATTGTAAGTTAAGTCCTTTGATAATAATAGCACCGTAGAAAAGCTGAAACCATCCGTAGAGAAACAAAAAAAAAATTAGTTAAAATTCGTCAAAAACTTTGGCCGCAAGAGTGGTTTTGAGATATGTACTAGCAGGGGTGGCCGAGCGAGCGCCGCAGTATTGCATAACAAGCACGCGTCTAGATCCTCATCTTTGTGGCTGGCGAGTGCCTATTGCGGTAAATGTGTTTTGTTATTGTTTTGAGCCAATATATATTTTTTTAAATTACGTTAGATTTCGACAAAACATGCCCGAGGATTTAACTTTTCTTTGGGGGGGAATTGGAGAGGGGGGGGATTGTGAAGTCGGATGTAACGAAACATAGATTTAGAGTAAACATTTTCGGGTCCCATGGCCTTTTGTTAATTCATAAAACTTATGTGCTTTAAGGTGGAGTCTCACCCCCACGTGTTGAATTATTTTACTATTATCTTTTTCTAAATTCTGAGAAGAGAAGTGTGAAATTTGCAATGTTAAGATGAATTCTGTTTTCCTTGAGCTTCAATACAAGCATCGTAGTTGAACTTTTAATGTAGATTTAGGCCGCAATCAGTCGAGCAAATTAAGAATATAAAAAAAATATTTTGACTGATTGTGGTTTAAATATACGTTTATGTTTAAAGTTCAAATGCTATACCCGCACTGTAGCGCAAGATAAATAGAATTAATGCTATAACTCGCGGAGTGAGACCCATCTGAAGCTGCATTCCAGTTGTCTGTATACTTTTTTACAATGTTTGAGCAGCACTTCGCTGGAAGCTATGTCATTTAGAATAGGTTGTTATTCATACATACCTTTACTGCAGTATTGTGCATCACTGTATTTAATACTTAAGATTTCTGTATTTGCAATTTTACTTATTTTGTTTTTGTCAGTGGTGATCTGTCTAGTAAACCTACACGTCACTTGGTGTTTTTAAAATTTTTTTAGAACAATGGGATTTTAAATATAGTCTTATTGTGTGTGATGTAATTTTTTCTCTGAAAGACGTCTGTATTTTGAAATATTTTATATTTAATTTAATAAATAATCGTGTTTAAATCTGATGTGATTAAATATAAACTTACTATTGTGAAAAATTATTAATTCTTGATTTTACGGGGTATAGAGGGAATAAAAATCGGCTTAAATGTTCTTAGTTATCTATATGAATCAACCTACCCTCTCCCTCACACCTCTGATTCTTACAACACCAAACCCAGAAACTATGGTGGGGTGTAACAGTAGTGTTCTACTTAAGAAAATTATGTATAGTAAGATCCTGATTTAACCAAATGCCTTGGGACCGAAAATGTTTACTCTAAATCAATGTTTCGTTAAATCCAACTTTATATTCCTTACCCCACCATCTCCCACCCAAAAAAAGTTAAATCCTTGGACATGTTTCGTCTGAATTGGAGGTAATTTTAAGAAAGTGTGATAGCCCACAACAATAACATACAGCAGTTACCATCAATAGGTAAGCCACGGCTGTGAAAGAAAAAACTTAAAAAATTGCCAGTGGAACACTCAAGCGCGCGCTTGATGAGTTCGGCCTTTCCCGCGTGCGTTTTCAAAGCAAGAGAAGTAATGATAAACACAGCCGAGTCGTCTTTCTTTCTGTCTCTCTTGCGTTCCTCAGCTGCGCATGCTCTGCTGAAAGTCGCAACCATGGCCAAAGTTTTCAACTAATTTTAATTTTTTTTCTTTTTCAATGGATGGTTTAACACTATCTACGGAGAAAAATGAATATGCTGCAACCAGTAAACACATTTCTAATAGACTTACACTACACTTTATATTTTATTTTATCAAAGTTACTTAGTTATTTCGTACATTTTTGGTTATTTTTTAATAGTTCCTAAAAATCCTTTCGTTAAATCGCTCTTTTTGTTATTCCCGAGTTCGTTAAATCGGGGCTCTACTGTATGCTATGATTATCAACCATTTATTGGTTGATTCATGAATTAAATTGAAAACTCATAGACTTATGATTTAGTCTATGGTACAAAGCAATAAGTTTCTCAAAAATAAGTGTTTTCTTTGTCAGGACTTTGGTTGGAGATGCTCCAGACGAGTGTTTGGCGCAGTTATCTAGCCCTAGTAATTCCCCTCCTGCATCAGACCAGCACAATGTGTCTTCACCAGAAGAGGGGAACTCAAGTACCTACCAGTCATTCGCCAAGGTATACTGTATTAAAATTTTTTGTCAAACTTGTAGTAAAGCAATCATAGGATATTTACGTATGAGTGTTACTGTTTGTGAATAATTTATGTTAAGTATCAGGGTTTATGCAAGTATGGGAACCAGGGAAAACCTGGAAAAATCAGGGAATTTCAAAGTGGTCAGGGAAAACCTGGAAATGTCAGGGAAATTACTTCTGGTGACTGGAAATTCAAAATTGTAGAACAAACTTTAGGCTTAGCAGTATGAGTTTGCAGGCTCTTGTGGTTGTCTAGTTGACTAGCTTGACTTTTGGGCTGGAGTTACATCTTCATGGCTGCAGACTTAGCAGTTGATTGGACAATTGCATTTGGACAATTAATTTTCAAAATGTAATCTTAGCAATTCATTTTAAAAGTAGTTCAACTTAATTATAACTTATTACAGTTCTCTGAATTGTAGTAACTGAGTGTGTCAAACACAAGTAACTGTTTTTAGTACATTCATAAAAAGTGTTGTACAAGTGCATGAAATGTAATTTTAATACCTGTTGTACATATGTAATTTTTTACAAAGATGTGCCAGCTAATACAATTTAATGTTAACTACAAATTTATATTTTACTCAGATTATTGTTTACAGTATTTTCATACTCTGTCAAATGTTTTCTTTCTCTATCTTCCCTCTATCTATCTTCCTTCTGTCTCTTCTGCCAACTCTCCACAATCTCTCCCCCACCAACTCTTCACCACCATCTCCCCTTCCATTTGTCCCCCTCCATCCTCTCCCCTCTGCATCTGTCCTCCAAAATCTCTCACCTTTCATTTCTTCCCCTCCATTTCTATACCTGCCATTTCTCCTCCATCTGTCCACCCCTGTCCATCACCCTTCATCAGTCACTCGTTATCTCTCCCCATGCCATCCCTCACCCCTACATCACTATCCCCTCATCACTCCATCCTTCTCCATCTCCCTTCCATCTCTCCATTACCCACCATCTCTCCCTTGCCCACCATCGCTCCCTTATAATCCATCTCTCCCTTATAATCCGTCTCTCCCTTATTATCCGTCTCTCCCTTATAATCCATCTCTCCCTTATAATCCATCTCTCCCTTATAATCCATCTCTCCCTTATAATCCATCTCTCCCTTATAATCCATCTCTCCCTTATAATCCATCTCTCCCTTATAATCCATCTCTCCCTTATAATCCATCTCTCCCTTATAATCCATCTCTCCCTTATAATCCATCTCTTCCTTATAATCCATCTCTTCCTTATAATCCATCTCTTCCTTACAATTCATGTATCACGCCCTTTCCATCTGCCTTTTTTCCCTTTCTTTCCTCTTTCTCTCTCTCCCTTTCTGGCTCATTCCTCTTTTTTTCTTTTTCTACCTTTATAATTCTCTTTCTCTCCCACTTTCTTCTCCCTCACCTCTGTATTGCCCCCTTCTATTTCCCTCTGTATCACTCCCTCCATCCTCCTTTCCTCCCT
>PNEQ01004595.1:34013-53986 GCA_003012365.1 Medauroidea extradentata | reverse complement strand
TATGTTAACTGGTTTTCAAGTTTTGTATGAAGTAAAAATACGCAAATTTTGACTTTGAAGTGCCATTACGGGAAAACTAGATGAGCTAATTTTTTTCCGTTAGAGGTATATGTACTCTCAAGTAATGTGTACAAAACTAACACTATTTCATACAAATATAAAATTATGTTTTTTCCCCACTTGAACAACCTTAAGGTACAAAACACTTCCTGTTTTACAACATTCCTTAGAATTTGATCAAGTTACAGCAACAAATCAAATTTTCCCATTTTCAATACCATCTATATAAAATTCTGACTCAGGCTATGTAGTCTCACACTCTATAGCAAGCAAGGTAAGGAAATGGAAATTTTTCTGCATGAAAAATCATTCCAGCATTTCACAATATTTAATGATTTAGTGAAGCTTTAAACTAAACACAACAATTTAACAAAAATTAAAAACTAATTTTTATACTAATAACAGAATATTTTTACAATTATTTAATAACACTAGCTTAGGCCTATGTACGTATAAAATTCAACTGTGTAGTTAAAAATTTCCAAGACAATAATAAAAACATAGATGAATACCCAATTCAGCAGCATAGAAATACCTCTCGACTTGATGAAATGCCATTGATGCTAATTTCTTCACCCTTTTCTTCAGACTTGCGAGATGTATTAAAAGTTATTTCAGATTTTGAAACACTTGAAGTAAGTTTCAAAAACTTCTCAAGTTCATCAACTTCATTTGCCAAATCAAAGTCTTCATAGTCCTAAAAATGTATCGAGGGAAAAAAATTAACAATAAATGTACACTGTTTTATAAGAAAAGATTAAAAGATCAAAACAAAGCTCATATAAAAAAAACTTTATGATTAGAACATTTTAATCACTACTTCATTTGGGATTGCTTGAGATAATAAAAGAAAATTTTTATCTGTGAAATTTGGCTGCCTAAATGATTAACGTTTGGAATCAGCCACTTCTAACACCCTGAGTTTCTTATAGCCTGAATAATAATGATACTAATGATACTCTGCATTATTATGTAGAGTGCAAATTTGCATGCAAGATAAATGCTTACTATTCTCAAAAAGCTTATATACACCAAAAAGACATCAAAATCAATGTAAATCTATTTTTCTGGGAGTCTTCCTACCTTCAGTACAAGAGTACTGTATAATGCATAATGAAGTTTAAGAAAAGGATTTTGTGCACTATTGTAACATTTCAGTAGCTGTTATGACAATAGCTCATGATAACAATGAAGAACATACCTTTAAAAAAATTAATAAATAAAGGAGGAGGATCAATAACTTACGAAGACCATCTTGAGCTGTGAAAGCTAAACTTACAATTTACATATAACATATGACAATACAAAACATTATTCCTAAAATGGCCAACAACACAAGAATTACTTCTACTCAAGGCTGTATACATGACCTGTTAAAATAATAGCATAAGGTAACACAAATTGCACAAAAAAATAATTACTTATTGTGACTAGTGACAAAGATAAAAATATGAATATTAGCCTTAAGGGCACTGCCTACTTCAGAGCCCTAGCACGAGCAAGAATAGTAATTCACATGTTCAATTATATTAGTCAGAACTTGAGAACATTTCACAATCTAGATTTCAAACAAAACCAATTTTCTGCATTGAGAAGAGAATATTGCTGCAAGAACAAAAATGTACGAAAAATTGACGAGTATGTATTTTACAGCAATTTTAGAGAATGAAAATACTTACCTAATCACAGTTTTCAAGGTGTTGTAAAAATAACCTAAATGATCACATAGGAGTATGGATGCACCGAGATGAGCACAAAAGCCAGTGAAGGCATATATGTAGAATATGTAGGACATATGTGTGTGAAAGGTACCGAGTTACACTGAATATAATTCAACATGCTCAAGCCTCTCAAAAGTAGGCTACACACTCAATGATTGATTATAGAGTGTCCTACCATCAGGATGTTTTTTTGCTACAAATATAAGTACTTTCTGTGTTACTAGCAGGACTGAAACCTTAACTGCCATGAAAAGCAGTGAATTCTTTTTCAGTGCATTCAAGAATGGTGTTATGTCTGTTTGTTAAGAAATGATACAGAATGTAGAGAAAGGTGACGGTTAACGTATTTGACATCTATAGATAAAGCTGATATCAATTTGTACCACCAATTCAGGTTGACAATTTTTCAACAAGAAAAACACTAAGTCCGAGTTAACTCAGAAAAATATTTTTATGTTAAAAACATTAGCCCAAATTAACTCAGGATAAAAAGATAAGGGGTTACATACAAAGACAGTATACTGAATTAAACTGAAATGAAATCAATCTCTCTATATTTCATATACATTAAAATATTAATTTATGATTGTATTTAAGTACCTAATGACTGCACAGTTAAACTTAAATTAACAATTGCCTACACAGTGTTTTCACACAGCTCAGTGCTGCAGACACTTAGTTCCCAGCGACCAGCAGCATCGCCCAACTCAATTTCCAAATGTGAGAATCTGGGGACTGGCCTTGCCGATTTCTTCAACCGTGAGTTGCTTTGTACGGGATATCAGTCACGGAGATTTTTTCTTGTGCAATCAATATGGTTTCATATTTTAAAAAATATAAATTACAAATACTGTTTCTAAAAACCACAGCCCAATCATGTGGATTTAATGGTGTTTTGTAAATCGTTAAATTTTTTGTTTGCTTACATTTGTACTTTTTACTTGGAATAACATGTAACTACTGAAGAGCAATTTTCTTCTGTTTCGTACATTAAGGTAAGACTGTTAATCATTGCTGTCGGAACACAAAGTCTTGAATAACATATTATTACGTTGTGTGTTTGTGTAGTGACAGTTTTGTGTTTAAATTCTAATATGTGCATCCCATACATGAGTCAATAACTGCAATAGTGTGTATTGTATTAATTGTAGTCATTGCACAGGATCTTGTATTATGTAGATGTTAATTGTATTTAATGAGTAGATATTTTAGATAACATTCTTCTGAGCAGTGTAATGTAGATGTAAACATTCTACAAGCCTATGTGAAGAAAAGTAAATGGCATTGTTTACGTAAACAAGAAGTGGAACGATACAAACTAACTGCAAATTAAAACAGGGCTTTATCCAGAACTGCCAATACCAACGTAAATTATCAGTAACATATAACTAATTTATTAAAATTGACAACAAGATTGTTATTTACTTTAAGTGGTCGAACTGCAGAGTTCAATCAGTTTAACCCAGGGGCAGATTTAGAGGGGAGCAGGGGGGGGGGTGCTTCCGTACTGAAGGGGTCCCTCCTATGCAAAATTGTGTTCAACATTACGTGGCGTATGTCCAGTAACCTCAAGAAAACTGGAGTTTTGTTCTATGATGATCCAAGTACATTTAATGTGTCCTACTTGTATTTATGTTATTTCTAATGTTCTGTAACAGTAAACAATAACATTTTTGAAATGGCTGGTATTTTTTACAATCCACAAAATCATATAAGCCTCCCCCTCCCAAATGTGTTTCTAAATCTGCCACTGGTCGAATCTCAAAAGAATATCATGAAAACTTACACCTTTTAAAAGGAAAAACTATGCACAGACACTGGATCAAATAATTACAAGCACAAGACAAGTTTACTTACACCACAGTAAACATCATCATTGAATATTTGAGGTGGCAAAGGGTGCTTTGAATCTTTTGCATTGCTGTTCTGTTGCATGAATTCTTTTTCATCCTCTTTTCCTGGCTCTGTGATGTCAACAGTAGAATACTCTATGTTCTTGCTATCTAATATCATCATTACACGTTGCTGATGTTTCTTGACCTAAAAATAAAAACGTAATCTAGCTCAATATACTTAAAAACTTTGTAAATATTAAATACATAACATTAAAACATATACTATTTAATATTTGCTGTTCAACAAAATAATTACCAATCTGAAAAAGTTACAGACCTGAGTGAAATGGCAATGAGTAAATAAGAGTATTTATAGCATTGGATTTATGTTAGAAAGGCAAAAACACAGACATATTTATATGTGATATGATACAAATATGCAGTAATTTATCCACGTTAATGCAAGGAAATATGTATAATCTGACAATAACCCTTTGTCAATATAAAAATTAATATATTTATTTACAATTCACTCAAACAATGTAACGAGATACAGTTTTGCCTACAAATACTGTGTTTACTCATCTGTAGTGAACCCTTTTCCACTAAATAAATGAATGGCAAATGTGAAAAAAAAAAAAAAAAGTGATGCTTACATCTTACTAAATCCATTCTTGCATAATATTGTTAATCCATTCTTGCATGCTCGAGTTGACACTCTTAAAGTCTTATGTTTCAAAAAAAAAATTTATACACAGTTTCACACAGAATGCTGCATGGATAACCAGGAGATTACTGTACACCTCCAGCATACAGACATTTGTGCAACCATGTGACTAGGGCAGACAAATGATTTGCTGTAGCCTCGGGCAGGGACAAGTCTTTTATGATGTAGGTATATATAAACATGTAGAATTTTATGAATATATCCCAGAGACAAAAATGAAATTTCTATGTAACTTAACAATGGCTGCACGAGAATAATTTATAGGTTAAATTAAAATTACAGTATAGCCTACCACAAACAGTTAATGACAATAGAGATGTATTGTTGCTGGGCCTAATAAATTATGTTTACATCAAGCATGCAAAAATGTTTCTTGCAGAATGTTTTCCTTTTATAGGCACACAATGTTGCAATAGAGGCTTCAAATGACAATTTCAGCATTTCCTGAAATAGCTTCATTCATAAACTACACAAACACTTGAACAGAAACAGTATCATGTGTGTAATTTTCTACTCCTATACTTGCACACTATTTTGTGGATGTGGCTGATGGGGGTAAAAATGTGGTATCATAAGTTTTATGTGATTACTCTGCATAAACATAAACACTGCTTTTTAACCACCACTAGGCCTACATCTACTGTGCTTATAACATTCACAATCACACAAGCTTTAATTTAATTATAAATTATTTAATCATACAACAAAAAAAAAAAATACTTATTGAAAACTTTATTTTTTCACAAAGCCTGTATTATTCACTTCTGAACAGAACATTGTTAAAATAAGTTCCTGTAGAACAATATGTTACTATCCTATTAATTGTTTTATAAATATAAATTCACAGAAACAAGGATCTGTAACAGCTTAGCATTTTAAAATTGACCACACATATCATTGATAATTGGTAGCTAATCTAAATTTCAAGGAATAATATAAAATGATTCCTTTCTTGTCTCCTGTTATATTTATACAAATCAACAAAATAATTTTTGTAACAAACCTTTCTACTTCAGTAATGGTTTAAACAAACAAACCCTTAAAACAGTACTAAAAATACAGTTTAACTGATGTTTCTCTTCAAGCTGCATATAATTATTATTAATTTTATAATGTGTGGCTTTACTTGAATTTTGAAATTAGTGGTACACGCATTGTTCTGAAGGTTTCTGTAGATCTGTGGGATTTTCTTCTACTATGGTGGACTGTAAATAATATGTAGGTTTCAAAATTCTCTAAATTTTGGTTAGGCTCCACATTTGAAATTACATCTTGGCATAGTTTGAGATTATGTTTAACATGATCTTTATTTATAAATATTTATTTATTTACTCTATTACTTTCTTGGCTGTTATTGTTATTGTTACTGTTACACATGAGCCAATTTTCTCTTTGGGGTTGTCTGAAATGGAAGCATTATTAATTAAAAATAATACCGTTGAATTTAATGCTTAATTTAACTAAAAATAATACCCCTGAATTTAATGCTTAATTTAACAGCACACAAAAGGCACATTAAAGAATCTCAACAGCTCTTTGAAAACAATGAATCACTTTGTACAACAACTCTCATGCACACAATGACATCTTTGTTAAAAACATGTTAAATTGGCTCTGACAATTATGCGAGAAAAAAAAATGCTGACAATACATTAAATACCATGATTACAGTATTCAATAAATCATCAAAGTACAACTGCATAGCACTCCGAGTGCACCATTAACTTCACTGTTCTGGTTGACAGTACTAATTCCTAATGCACTCCTCAGGGTGTCCACACCAATCTGTAATAAAATTTCTCTGACTTTCCCTGACCAAAATTTAAAATTTCCCTGACCAATACTTCTTTTAATAATTAAAAAAAAATCCAGCCTCCTCCATCCCCATAGCTGCCCTAGTTCTCTCTCCACTTTCTTTATGTCTTTTTAAATTTAACTTTTCCATTTATTTATGTTAATAGGCTTATAAAGTTAAAATGCAAAATATATTAATACAAAAGCAGAATGAAACAATAAAAACTGTAAAAATATAACAAATCAGAGTAGGTAAGCAACAAAATGAATCAACAATGTTATGGCACACTTATCTAAAACAGAATAGACAAGATTTGTAGCCGATTGGTAAATATTTTTTAGTCGTTTAGAACTCTATAACCATTCTTAAGACAACTTCTAATACCTATTCATATTCTGAAGTAATTTTTTTGTACATTCAATTTCAATGTCATCTTTCTCTCTCTCCAATTTCATGATTTTTTTCTTTTCTTCTAGCTCCCTGAGCTGTTGCTCAATTTTCCATTCTTCCCTTCCATTGTTTCTCTTCTGAATTCAACTCATTTTTCTTTTCCAAATAAGCTTGGTATCTTCGTCTCGAAGATCGCACAGAAGTTAGCATGCACGGGATAGTGGCTGTGGTGAAGACGAACAACGCTGGGGTGTTGTGGCGGCAGCAGTGATGAGGCGCGACTTAAGAGGTGTTCAAGGGGAGCAGGATTCAGGGTGTCCACATTCTGGAAAGTCAGGGAAAGTCAGAGAAGTTGAAATTGGTCAGGGAAAGTCAGGGAACTCGCTTGAAATCCAGAAAAGTCATGGAAATTCCCCAGTGATAGCAATTTGAGGGGAAAATGTCATACTCCAGTCTGCTGTAATCTAGACTGTGCAAGCATTTTTTTCAGCCAGACTTACAGTTTGTAATGTTGCATGCTAGGCTCTGATTGAATTATTATTTTTTGAAATGTAATTCTAGTTTGAAATGAAGTATGATGATTGTAATCATGTGGAATGAATTCTATCATCTATTTATTTCTACCATCTATTTATGTGTATTTGTTTTGCATTTATTTTTTTCAGAATCTTATAAATAATAATAAAATGTAGATCTTAGTATTTATTTTGAATTGTCTGTTTCAGGTTTAAAATAAAAGTATCCGTAGTGTTATTTGGTGAAGACAGAAAGGATAGATATTATTGAACTGTTCCATCAGATGTTGTTTTGCTACAGTTAATTCAAGTAACAATGGCTAAACAGTGTATCTTTAATGAACAGTGGTTAGATTACAAACTGAATCCAGAATTCGCTGATTGGTCAGACTTAGTGCCTGAGAATTCTTCGTTAGCTTATTGTAAAGTGTGTGTGAAATCTTTCAAGCTTAGTAATACGGGAAGATAGTCTGTTTCTCATGCTAAAGGACCAAAACATGTGAAAATTGCTCCAAGTACATGTTTGCAACCCACGATTTTGTCTTTTGCTAAATCCACTAGATCTGAACAATGTGGCATACCTTCATTACCATCATGTAGCTCACTTACATTTATTCCATCTTCAAGATCTGATGAATTGTCTTCTAGTTCTTCAGCTCCAGTTTTGCAGCAAATAAATGTGTAGACTTTCATAGTGAATGAAGATGATGATACCGTACATCAGCAGAAATAATGTGGGCACTGGAAACAGTTATAGGAAATATGTCTTTGAACGCTTGTGACAGAAGTGCATCTGTTTCCCAAAGAATGTTTCATGATAGCAAAATAGCTCAGAATTTCTCAATGACAAAAACTAAAGCTTCATGTGTAATTAATCATGGATTAGCTCCATATTTCAAAGATTGTTTGAATTCTGACTTGAACTACTGCAGTGATTATGTAGTGTGTTTCGATGAATCACTTAATAAAGTGGTGCAGAGAGGACAAATGGACACGTTTGTATGTTTTTGGGATGTCAACCAACAATGAGTTTGTACACGTTATTGAAACAGTGTTTACTTAGGACGTGCAACTACTGAACATCTGTTGGCAGGATTTTCTGAAGGCCTTATCATGTTCCCTTTAGAAAACTTGTTGCATGTATCAATGGCTAGGCCAAATGTGAATCATTGTTTTCAAAAGAAACTTGAAAACAAACAAAGTTGACAACCCAGATGGGAAAACTTTTCTTGATGTTGGCACCTGTGGCCTACATACAGTTAATGGTGCATTGAAGACAGGTCATCAAACAGCTAGTTGGGACATTTACCATGTTGTGTGAGCCATGTATGGTCTTTTCAAAGACAGCCCAGCACGTCGAGCTAAGTACACAGAAATCACACAGAATAAAGACTTTCCCTTTAAGTTTACTTCTGCGAGGCGGCTAGAAAATGGTGCATGTGTTGGAACGAGCACTGGAAATATATGATAATGTTCAGAAATTTGTTGAAGAAAAATCAATACCAGGAAACGATAATCACAAATGTCTCAAAGAAGCTATGACTGATCGTCTTCTGAAAGTTAGAATGGCTGCTTTTAAAACTCTTATATCACAGTGTGAACCTTTCTTGGTTAGGTTTCAAAGTCGGAAACCATTGGTACCTTTCCTGTACACGGCACTGAAGATGTTGAGAATCTCCTAATAAGGTTTGTCAAGCCAGAAAAAATTGTTGAAGCTAGTACTGCATATAAACTAATTACTTTAAATCTGTCTGACAGTGAAAATCTCAGTCCAAGAGTATCCTTTTCTTGAGGGACAAAATCTGTGAAACTCTTCTTCCACCTCTCTGACTGAGCTTTTACGTAAGAGTAACATACTGTTTTTTGGCTCGGTCTGCTAGGTTTCCTGATATCCTTTTGGCACCATGTAGTTTTTCAAAAACAGTATCGACTCTTTTCAAACCCAAACCTGACAGGAAGAGAATAATCTTAGGATCGAAGCAAGTTAATCCTCGTACAAGATGCAATCTCAAGAGGACTTTTCAGTTTTAGCTTTCTACAATACTGACAAGAAATTTCCAAAACTCATTTTTAAACAATTTCTTCTTGTCAGAACACTTGACTTCTTTCAGCATCTTTTTTGCAGTGTATCCAACATCAACTTTTTCAATAGGAATGAGTCTGGATTACGGCAGACAGGAGTATAACATTTCCCCCTCAAATTGTTATCACTGGGGAATTTCCATGACTTTTCCGGATTTCAAGGGAGTTCCCTGACTTTCCAGAATGTGGACACCCTGACTCCTGCTCCTCTTGAATCACCTCTTAAGTTGCGCCTCATCACTGCTGCCGCCAAAACACCCCAGCGTTGTTCGTGTTCACCACACAGCCACTATCCAGCGCAGGCTGCAGATAACTGCTACAGCAATGCCGCCCCCAAGGCGCTCCTTGTCCTGCTCCCTCCCCCAAAGTGCTCCTCATCCTGCTCCCTCCCTCAAAGTGCTTCTCGTCCTGCTCCCACCCCCAAGGCGCTCCACGTCTACTCCCGCCCCCAAGGTGCTCCTCGTCCTGCTCCTGCCCCCGAGGTGCTCCTCGTCCTGCTCCTGCCCTCGAGGCACTCTTCGTCCTGCTCCCGCCTCCAAGGCACTCCTTGTACTGCTCCTGCCCCCACGGTGCTCCTCAGTACTGCTGCCTCCAAAACACAACACCCTAAGTATTGTTCGTTTTCTCCACAGCCATCATCCGGCTGTAGGTTGTCATAACTGCTACAGCAATGCTAACACCAAGGTGCTCCTCATCCTGCTCCCACCTCCAAGGCGCTCCTCAGTTCTGTTGCCGCCGACACAACACCCCCAAGTGCTGCTGGCGACACAACCCCTAAGCGTTTCTCCATAGATACTGTCCCTCCGCAGCCCACAAACATTCCCCACTCCAGTCACACTTAAGACTCAGCAATTTTTCAAGTTGGCACCTTAGGGAGTGTACAAACTTGTGAGCAGAATGGTTTACGAATCGCTCGTAAGCTGTTCACAATGTGATCGTGGTAAAATTAATTTTAAGGAACGTCCAGTTATCCACTGAATAGCCAAAAAAAAAAAAAAAAAACAAGGAGCCTACAATGAGCTAATGCTAGATTGTTAATAGCACGGAAGGTTTGTGAACACTGTCTAAACACACAAATCTGCATTGAGGACATCCAGCCAAGCACTGTGCATCACTTTATACATATATAGGGCACTTGTATTTTTCTTGGGATAGTATACAAACTGGTGAGCATACTGCTCATGAGCGGTTCGCAAACCACTTAGCTCGCAAGTGTGTACGCACCCTTATATTCGGCCCAGCTAATAACGTCCATCAGTGGCGTCACATGATGACAGAAAATCGCGTAGCCAATGGTTGCAGTGGAAATTCCCAATTCATCAGGCTTTGTTTCCGTGACACTTTTGGGAAGCCCAATGACATCTTTCAGAACTGCTGTGGTGCTTCTTAACACTCAGAACAAACCCATGATATGACGATGGTTGAATCATTGGGCTTTTCACTCAATAGTACAATATGTTGCCTATCCAAACCCTCAAAGTATCACTGAGTTTATGGCACCCTCTAAACATGACGCACATGCATAGGCCTACCTCCTTTTTAAAGCAGTTTGCACCACATTTGTTTGGAATACAAGTACTTTTAACTCTAGTGAGTAAACAAAAGCATTTCATTTTTTTCTTTTGAATTAGTCAGCAACATAATTTTCATTTATACTATTAGTGCCAGGTGCTGGAAAATGGCACATAGTTGCTAAGGGAAGTCTTGAATATGCTAATGTTCATGCACAAGTTGGTTGGACAGAAGCTCTTCTCTGATGGACCCTTCCTTACATCTGGAAGAATGAGTCAACGGTTGAGACAGGGCACTAACCAGTTGGATAAGAAAGGCATGGCATAATGAACGTGCAGACTGCACCCCAGAGGTTGTAAAAAGTCCATCACATTGTGTACAATATTAGTTACTGTAAATAGCCTTACACAGTGAAATACTGCAATATTGATTTTAGAATTTCTGAGAGTTTTCATCATACTGAACAGTTGTAATGTTATAGGTAGGCCTATGAAGGCAAGAAAATAAATGCTTACAAGAAAAAAATATTCTTAAAACAGGTAATGGACCCAGACATTATTAATCACGTTTATTTTGTGGGATAGTATGTCTAGTTGCTGATATTTTAAAATTATTTTAGTTCAGTCTATACATCTC
Organism: Medauroidea extradentata; assembly: GCA_003012365.1. Lineage (NCBI taxonomy): Eukaryota > Metazoa > Arthropoda > Insecta > Phasmatodea > Phasmatidae > Medauroidea > Medauroidea extradentata. The sequence goes on along the minus strand of PNEQ01004595.1, from coordinate 42,713 downwards.
AGTCAGGTATTTTGAAAGTGCCAGTTGATCATTACAGTAAATACAAAGTATATTCAGAATGTTTCAGAAACATGTGACCAAAAATTTTCAGTGAATTGCTGATGTGAAAAGAATAAATTTGATAGATACAGGACACCCATGTCAAATTCAAATATTAAATTAAGGGGTGTAGAAGCCCCTTAAGTCAGTCAGAAAAGCATATTTTGTTGGATTTGATAAAAAGTACGTGTGTTAGAGGACTAACATTTAGTATACAAATGAACTAAACCATGACCTGAAATAAAAGTATGTCTACCAAACGCTCCCCTTCATTTAAAAAGTAATAATTCATTTCAATTAACAGACACATTCTGGAAGAAATGATATGTACTATAAAGAACAATCTACAATCTTTCATCGGCAAAAAATTAAGCATGAACTTTGCCAGCAAGGTACATTCTAACGCTCGCAATTTATGTTTATGTGAGTTATTTATCCAGATAACATAATACAGTTTATTAAAATAATTTATTTTAATACAGTCACATTCTCAATTCCGGGACGAGCATCTAAAATTTTTCTTTACCTCAAAATAAAGCATTAACTTCAACAGCAACGTAAATTCAAGCGCTGCAACATCCATGTTCACAAATTATTTACTGGATATAACATTATTGGTTGAAATAATAATTTATATCAATAAGCAGACAAATTCTGAGTGAAAGTTTATCCTGGATGGATATGCAAGACTTTTTGTCGATACAAAATCCAGCATAAAAATTCTTCTCCATTTTTCAAATCATGAATAGCACATCTTCAGAATGCCATTCTACCGCACAATTTTTGTCCAAGGAATCTTGTTTTCATCCACTTCCTGCATGATCTCACACTTCTTTATAAGTAGCAATAATGTCCTTTTTCCAATCATGTCATTTAAAGTCCAAAATACTAATGAAATAAAAATAGCGAGGGTAGCCGAAATTTTTTCAAAAACACAAACTAAAACATAACCAAATTGAAGAAAAAATCAAAGCTATTAAAACCAAGAGAAGTCCTGAAAACAGAGCAGCGATCAAAATCGTAATACAACTGTAACAAAGAAAAGCTAGTGAGAACAAGAGAAATAAATCACACAGGTGAAAAAGTTACACCACACACATCATGAGATAGTGATGAGGAAATTTGTCTATAGAATTATTGATGTAAACTATTAATCTTCTTTTCAGAATTTTTTTACCTAACACATAGAATCCTGTGTCATTTACCTTAATCTGTCTAGTCCCTTTACTACTCTTTTTTTGCTACAGAAAAATTCTTGTCACATGCAAGAACACCCACAAATTGGGAAATAGCAATTTGCTGATGTTTCAAGTCAGTTAAAAGCTAACCAAAATCATGCCACTGTATTTCTGTTTTGTACTGGATAACCATCTGACAACAAATGAAGCTCTTTTAACTCTGGTTCTATTAAAGTATTTTATTCACAACCTGTAGCAAAAATGAACAGACTTCATTAGGCCATTTCTGTAGCTGACCTTCATAATGAACATAAAAAACAGATTTATCTGTTTTTACTAATATACACTAAAGGGTCAATCCATAAGTAGTGTTCTAAAAAATTATAGGTTGCTCGACCAATAAAAAATAAATATATTTTGTGCCTTATTAACTTTATGTATTGACAATTTAAAACTGGCACAGTTTAATTATTACTCTGGCTGGTTTGATTACGACAACCATTTTGTTGTCATGGCGCACGACAATTTTTACATTTACAAGGGTTCACCTACATTGCCATGTCATAGCATGACGAAACAAAATCTGAGGTGTTACAAACACTATATACCAAAAGTATAATCATAAACAATATTTCTACATTCGCTCAATCTACATTCACACAATCATACCAAATTGTAAGGTTGAAATTCTGCCTCAAAATTGCAAAAATTTGCATTTTCATAACACGTATTTTTAAAAATGAATGTAGTATGTTTTGGACTTATATTTATAAAAATACTTTTGTAACAGTAGTGCATACAGGCTGTTTGAAAATTCATGTTACAAACTTCTAGGACTAGTAGAGGGGACTAAATAGACAATATTTTTAACAGGAAGCCATGCCCAGAAATGTACTGTTTTCATGCAACAGTCAGTGTGTCAGATATGCTGGTGTTGTTTTGCAACTAGACAGGCAGTACATTAGAAGAGCACCATGTCAAATGAGGTGCGACGTAAGGTACAGAATTAAGTGAGGTATGACACATTGCAGAAGAAAGTCAAATTTATTTGGTAACAATACCAATGTAATAAACTTTCATTTAATACACTAACACTTGTATCAACAGTGGGAACGACACATTTCTGTCTGTCGTCTACAATGGATACGAAACTGCTCACTACAACCAGCAACATTGTACAGACGAATCACGTTCTGGTACACTCGTTTCATGACACCAGGTGGCTTGTTAATCTCTTGTGCAGCGACCATATCTCGTGCCACCAGTTCTTCCTCGGTCTCGACAGGAGTCTTGAAAATCATATTCTTCATACGACCCAACAAGAAATAGTCCAGTGGTGTTAGGTCCAGCGATCGTGAAAAGGACCACCCTAGCCTATCCATCTCTGCCCAAATCGTCGGTTAGGATGTTCCCAAATGTCACGGGTAAAGTGCAGTGGTGCGCCACTGTTGAAACCACTGTTCGTGATGGACATTCAATGGCAAGTCATACAAGAACAGGAGTAATACACCCTGTAGGAATATCAAGTAAGCAGCACCCGTTAACCTAGTTGGAAAAAGGTATGGCTCGACCACTTGACCGTGTAGGATGTCTTCCAATACATTGATTGAAAATCTATGTTGGATTCTCCTTACATGCATCATATGCGGACTTTCGTCAGCCCAGACATGGCTGTTTAAAGAATTAGAACACACTCCCTTGTGAATTTACATTCACCGGTGAACAGAACTCGTCATGGAAAGTTGGGCTCTTCAATGCAGCTGTGCAGACACCACGTGCAGATGTTACCATGGGTACAAAATCGGCCGGTTACAATGCCTGTACCCTTTGGGTGTGGTAAGGATGCAGTTACTGCTCATGCAGAACCTCCCACACTATGCTGTTAGAAACATCCAACACACGTGCTATTCTTCGCATACTTGTTGACGAGTCCTGCTCAATGTAGTGCCGTACAGCCTCTTCCAGTTTGGGGGGTGCGGCATCTCTTTGGAGCACCACAGTTCCTCCTGTCAACGGTGAAGGTACCCTGTTCTCGGAGCCATTGCACAATCCTGGCAAAAAAGGGTATGTGAAGGAGTTGTGCGTTGTGGATATCGCTATTGATACAAGCGGCAAGCTGCTCTTTCATTCACCTTCTGCTGCACCATACACCAAAATCATGTCCATATATTCTGCAAACGTGTACTAAACTATGTTAAATAGAGACACACAGGCACATAAATGGGGCTCCAGGCATACCACAGCAGGGTAAACGTCACATGCCATCAGGTGAACCTCTGCTGTCCTATCCGTTTGCAAATCAACACCGGCACATCCGACGCATGGAAATGGTACATTTCTGGACATGGCTTCCTGATCAAAATATTGTCTATTCAGTCCCCTCTACTAGTTCTAGAAGTTTGTAATATGAATTCCTGAACATAATGTATACAAATAATTGGGGAGTGTAAATCTTTTGTAATTTTTTATTTACAGGCTCTTATAGATGCAGTTTTTTTTCCATATTTATGCTTACTTTACTGCTTAATATCTCTGGTGGGCAGTTATTTAAAAATGTACACACAATTAACTACTGTATGGTACTAAACTCCTGTTAAAATTTTGACTCTTATATTTACCTGGTCCAGAAGTTACAGCCTAGCAAATCTTGCGCAAAAAAAATTGTTTTATTTGCATAAATAATGGTACAGTAGTTTTTTTTAAGTTGAAACAATGTCCAGAAATAAAAACACATCTGGGATGTTTGATTGAAAAATGCAATTACAGCATGTGGTAAAAGAGGAAAGCATTCAAAATTTTACAGTTTTTATCTGCTACAACTTTCTCTTCCGAAACAAAATTGGACACAAAAACTGTAACCATGACCAATGGTGAAGAGTTGTCAATGTAAGAGGCTGTTACTGAACCAGCAACAAGTCAACTGAAAACTGAATTGGTAAGTTTATTTAATTTTCACCATAGTAATATGATACGATATCGAGATGATACAATAGCACCAATCTCCGTAGCACAAACAGTTGCGTGCCGGTTTGTGGTGTTAAGAGGTTTTGGGTCCGAGCCCTAGGTAAGGCATGGGTATAAATTATGTTTGATTATAATACAGTGCAAATAGGCCAAATATAAATAAAACCCAGACATTAAAAAAAATGAAGCTTAAAACTTGAGTGTATATTGTAAGACATCCTCTAGAACAACCTCCTAGAAGTCCCAAATAATACAGAAGCGGGTTTTCCACCATTTTGAATAATAAGTTCACTATTTTAAACCTTTGTTTAAAATATTAAAAAATTCGCAACATCTACACTTTTGAACGTAGAAAGCTAATTTTTAAAATAAATGTTTGTGATAAAATTATCTATTAGAATATATAAAATTCCTATAATTTTTGTATGTTTTAATAAGAGTGATAAGCTGTTAAAAGAATGTTTTACTAATCTTTTTGAGGTGAAGTTACACTACTTCAATGAATTACATAAAAACTGTGCCCAAACACAATGTGGTCCAACGTTGGTCAAGCGCAGCACATTATTTGGCTGGATGAGGAAATACTGTTACATGCATATTGCGATTCCTATTCACAAACCAATTTCCTCCGTTCTATCTGAATGAGAAGAACAATAGTATAGAATAACACTATCAGTTTTCTGTATTCATGATGTGATGTGAAATAATTCATTATATTGTCACAAGTCTTTGTATAAAATATGGTTTTCAAACAATAAGAGCCATCAGGCCCTGTAACAATGTGACTTGTTTATTTTGTTGTGCACTTCTCAATTTCGTCTACTTACAGTAAGAAATAAGTAACAAAAAACATGTACGTCTTTTTCATTATTGCAACCAGTTTATGCAGACGGCTCCTGCAACAAAGACATGCAGATGCGAATCACTGGAAGGAGTGCAATCCAAAAGTTTCAGCAAAAAAAAAAAAAAAAAAAAAAAAAAAAAAAAAAAAAAAAAAAAAAAAAAAAAAAAAAAAAAAAAAAAAAAAAAAAAAAAAAAAAAAAAAAAAAAAAAAAAAAAAAAAAAAAAAAAAAAACTAGTACCAAACTTCTGAGTTTGGCATGGATTCAAAACATGTTAACTCCAAAATGTAAATAAATAGCAATTAAAAGTAATATCTTTTTATTACTATTTATTTACACATGCACACACGTGCACACATACACACGTGCACACATACACACGTGCACACCACACATGCACACACACACACACACACACACACACACACACATGCACACACACACATGCACACACACACATGCACACGCACACACGGGTTACTGTTTAAAATACAAATTTTTTACTCAGGTTAATGTTAGTATCATATTTCAGATAGACATAAATACACACAGTAAAGAAAGTATCTTTTCTTGTTCTTAAATTTTGGAGTTAGTACGGTTTGGAATTTAGGTCCCCATTTGTTTTCACATGATGCCATACAGACTAAACTATCTAACTGCTCAATAGTATTTCATGCATGTTATGGTCGTGATATATAACGCGAGTCATAAATGTAAAAATTAATATGAAGAGAAATATTAATCATGTCTCAGTACACCTAAAAAATATCCTGACTAACTGCTTTATTTATAGCAGCGTAAGAAGAGTTCAATAAATCTGTTAAATAGATTTTCACTATTCATTGATTCGACAAATTCTGGTGTGGCATATGGACTGACGTGACTATTGAGAAAGTGCTCATTAGGGCTATAAAGACCAGAGGAGGCCTAACTCTGGAAGTGAATTGTCTCCATCCAATTTGGTTAAATGGGTCGGTTCCATACCAACAGCATCTCTAACAGTGAATGTAGTGAAAGACATGTTTGGAGTAATTTAGAGCATTTCAAGATGATGCTCTACAAGATAATCCTGTGTGGGTTACAGTCACACATGATACTAAGAAAGCTGTTGACAGAACCGGACCTGGCGTTTACTATGTGCTGGGACAGCACTCCCGCCTGAAGAGGACATAACCTAGGAAACTAGTGCCTACATATTTTGTGTTGCTATTTGGAACTACAGTGAAAAACGCACATTATAAGTTACTAAACATCACTTTAATATCTGCATACTCAACACCATTGTTACAGCGACGGCCATCTTGGCTTACTCCTCGTACCACCTTTGACAAGGAAACCAAAAATTACCTTGCTTACTTATGTACAACAAAATTGTTCAATGTAACACTTTCCCTCAATTTTGCAATATACCTAGACCCTCAATACATTTGACTAGTTTGCAATAGGGCAGGGCTTTGGTTAAGCAGTCTGCAAATTGCTGGCCAGTTTCAACATAATACAACCTCAAAATATTCTTCTCCACCACTAGATCTTTAACAAAATGAAATTTCACTGAAATATGTTTCGACCTTTTGGTCTCAAAAGTGTTGCACATTTTGATACATGACTGATTATCCTCATATATAGTAGTGCCAATACCTGGAAGATCAAGAATTACAGTCATAAGATTTCTAACATATAGACAATCACTTGCAGCACTAGCAAGGGCAACATATTCTGCCTCAGTACTAGACAGACTCACACAACTTTGTTTTTTACTCCTCCAGGCAACATTGTTACCAAAGACCTAACATTTTTTAGGTGCCTAAAATGAACCTCAACATAGCTATTTTGGAATTTCCCAAAATAAGTGATTACAAAACTTAAGTCTGGTCGACTCCCTAGCATCAGATACATTAGTGAACCTAATAGCTCTTTGTAAGGAAGTTCTTTCTTACATTCATTTGCTGGTTCTAAATTCAACTTGGGTTCCATGAGGATATTCAAACATTTACAACTGTGCATATTGAACCTACGCAGAATTTTATCAACTAACTTCTTTTGCCCTATTTCAACAAGCCCTTTTTCAACAGTTATTTCAAGCCCTAAGAAATTGAATACTCCTGAATTGTCATGCATATCCTTCATTTCAAATTCTCTTTTCAATTCCTCTTTAAGAGAGCTTATTTTTGTATCACTGTCAGATACAATGAACAAGTCATCAACATAAACAATGATATACACATTACCCCTCACAAAAATACATGGATAAACTACATTCCTTTCGAATCCTAGATGCATTAGCACATCTTTCAACCGATTATACCAACACAGGGAAGACTCTTTGAGACCATACAATGACCTTTGCAACATGCATACAAGGTTTTTGTCACAGTACTCTATGTTCATGCCCTCGGGAATTTTCATGTAAACTGGTTCTTGTAACTCTCCATACAGGATAGCACACTTAACGTCCAATTGGTCGAAACACCATTCTTTCTGGACTGCAGTCGACAGTAGACTTCTGAGTGAAGTCATCCGAGCAACTGGCGTATAAACTTCTGCTTCTGCCTCCGAGTCTTGAAAACATCCTCTTGCGACGAGTCTCGCCTTGTTTATTTTCTGGCCCATGATCTCTTTTTCAGTAAATATCCACTTTGAGTCGATAATGTTCATTCCCACTGGCTCTGGAACTAATTTCCATACATTATTCTTGTCTAACGTGTGAATCTCCTCATCTATGGCATTCTTCCATCCATCTTCCATTGCTTCTTGAAATGTATTCGGCAACTCCGATGGTAGTAGACCCGCTGATAACGCAGTAATAAGGCTGGTGTGAAAATCTTGCAACTTTTCTGGAAGTTCTTTCTTTCGTCGACTTCTCCTTAGTGCATTTACCTGGACCACATTCCATCGTCTTCTGAGAATCCTAAGAAATCTTCCTCAACTTCTTCCTCAGGAGTTACATCATCTGTTGGGCCATCTTCAACATTTCGAGCAGGACAGTCAAGGATGGGTATCTCGTAATCCTGGGTTTCACTTGCAACAGGACGTGGCCCTAAATCTTCTTTAAACTTGACACTACAGGCTGTGACAATTTTGTTCTTGCTCTCATCCCATAACCTATATCCATTATTAGCGTAGCCCATCATAACTAATTGCCTTGATCGTGGGTCAAGTTTTCATTTTACATCTTCTTTTGGTATATGGGCGTAGGGTATTCACCCAAATACTCGCATCTTACTTAAATCACTGCAACCATACCAGATCTCAGAAGGAGACCCTTTTTCCAAGGATGAGGTGGGAGTTCTGTTTAATGTGTAGGTTGCAGCAAAAATAGCTTCACCCCAGAATTTCTTGTCAATATTGGAATCCAGTAACATACATCTTGCAGCATCTAATAACGTCCTATTCAGACGCTCACTCACACCGTTCAATTCCGGATTTCTAGGGACTGTGTATTCCACCTGGATACCCTTAGATTTACACAATTCTGTGAATTGTCCAGAGCTGTACTCACCCCCATTGTCACAACGAAAACGTGAAATTCTTTCTCCACATTTTGCAGTTACCAATGCCTCATATTCTTTGAATTTTTCAAGCACTTCTGACTTGTGTGCAAGTAGATACACCATTGTGAAATGAGAGAAATGATCTGTAAACGTTACAATGTACCTCTTATTATCATATGTCAGGGA
>PNEQ01004595.1:0-33913 GCA_003012365.1 Medauroidea extradentata | reverse complement strand
TCAAGAACTCTACTAGGCTTCTTCTCTGAAGATAAGCTTTTGAAATTCTTTCTGATCTGTTTACCCCGAACACATACGTCGCAGAAAGTCTTTGGAGGAAAATATGATGAATGGGACATTCTTCTGTGTAGCAGATCTGCATCGCTTGTCAACAAGGCAATGCTCGTATCGATTTTAAGTTTGATCACGTAAAGATTACTGATCAAAGTCCCAGTCAACATAACCTCACCATTTTCAGTTAAAATTTTTACCTCTGCTTTTTCAAATAACACTTTAAAGGAGTGACTCTCAATTCTTTTAACGGACAAGTTATATTCCAGGTTATCACATGCCAGTACATCTTTCAAGGTAACAGGCTTACCTTCTTGGGTAGCTAGATGTAAATTTCCACTCTTCTGTGCTTTCAGATGAACACCATTTTTGGACACTGCGATGTTCAAATTTACATCTCGCGATACTTGTAGGTATTCTTCGTACTTCTTGTTTACCAAATGATTGGTCGCACCAGAGTCCACGACAAAATGAATTGATCAATTGTCGGACACAAGACACTGTTCATTTACATCCGTTTCACGTTCCCGGTTATGAGCTGCAACAAAGGACATGCTGCCTTCAGGTTCACGGCCCCGCTGATCACTTTTTGAACCATTGTAATGCTTTTGTTTTCCAGGAAATTTGCAATCACTTTTCTTATGACCCGGGCGTCCGCAGTTGTAGCAATCATATCGGAACGGCACACTATTCCGAGTCTTGTTTACATCATCATGATTATCCTTCCGCATGTTTTTAACGAACTTTTCCTTTGAAGTAAATGCTACCAACCTTTCTTCATTGTTCGTTTTCTCGCCCTGCCGTATTTCTTCTTGGATTAATGCATTCTTCACATAATGCAAGTTGACATCTTCTGGATTCTTACAGAAAATTATGTCTATAGCGCCAGTCACAGCGTCATAACTTTCTGGCATTGACGAGAGAAGGAGAGTTACAATTTCGAGATCCGACACTACACCACCCGAACTTTTGAGTTCGTTAATTGTATTTTCGAACACATTGATGAAGTCTTTCAAACTTCCCGAAACAAACTTGGAAGTTTCTTAGCTTTCTTTGGAGATCCACCTGTCGACTGATCCCTTTCTTGATGTATGTAGAATCTAACGTATCCATTATCTCCTTAGCTGTGGACTTACCCATGACAGATTCTAATACACTGTCCGCCAAACACTGTGTGATAATATTCCGAGCCTTGACATCATTTAGCTTGTATGTATCCAATTCCTTTCTGTCTTCCGGAGGTTTCTACGTGATGACTTCTGCTACACGTGCCTGCTCTAAAACAAGCATAACACGGTGCTTCCAGAAAATGTACCCCGTCCCTTCAAATGCTTTGATGTTTCCAACCTGTTGCTGTAACGGCATCGCCATTGTGTCGAAAAACTTAATCCACGTTTCCACTCGATGTATACCAAATACCAACTCTGCAGGATATATCCTCCGTTTCCTAAGCCGATACTAGGCCCACAACCTGTTGCTATTTGGAACTACAGTGAAAAACGCACATTATAAGTTACCAAACATTACTTTAATATCTGCATACTCAACACCATTGTTACAGCGACGGCCATCTTGGCTTACTCCTCGTACCACCTTTGACACGGAAACCAAAAATTACCTTGCTTACTATGTACAACAAAATTGTTCAATGTAACATTTTGTGCCCCCTGAACTATCTATGCAATATTTTTGGTGCCACAAGTTGGTAAAGAAGACTGGGCTAAATGTTTTACAACGTAGAGCATTTTAACTGTAGCGCGCACGCCTCGCCGCATATCTTCGGGTCTCCTCGGCAGTCTTAGCGTACCCTCACTTCGGCCGGCCGACCTACCTCCCCTTCCCCTCCCCTACTGCTGCCTGCCCTCTGGCCGTCGCTTGTGATATCACTCTTGGTTCTGCTCCCGACCAGCTAGGTTCTGCCTCTCCACCCTTTAACTATACGCTCGTGCGGCAAGTTTTGGTAAGTGTTATTTTGCGTTTGTTCTTTTGTAATATAATTAACTGATCTGCGGTTTTCTTCTCAGCTTGAATTAACTTTGTAACTTTCACGTTTGTTGTATTACTTTTCCTGTCTTTCGGTCTTTATAATTCTTGCGCTGTTCGGACGTTGATGTGGAGAGTGGAATGGAGTCGAGGCATACGTTTCTCTGGTTATTTAATAATTAAATTCAAATTACTTACCTAGTCTGGGAGGACGTTTTTGGTTAAGGCCGTTGTGCCCGCAATGTATTTTGTATTGTCAAACTCGTATTTTGTATTCTGCTACTGTGACTTACTGTGTATAATGTCTGCATAATAAATCGCCCAATTTGATTCATACAGATATTTCTGTTCCTGTAGTGTCGCTGATTCATACAGATATTTCTGTTTCTGTACTGTCGCATCATCATCTTACCCTGAGCAGAACTCCAAGGAGACGACTCCAGAGGCTGAAGGCCTATATTACCATTTTAACTGAATACAGACACTAGCATGATGCTTCCACCACTCGGGGCAAGTCCCCACCAATTCAAATAACCAACGCTTATAGCGAGTTAATGAAAGGTTTCCTCTTGAGCAAAGAAAACATGCATGTGATGTAGACAATCTGCATTTAATGCCCACTATTATCAGGAAATACAGTCGTCACTCGGGCCATTACAAAATCTGAACAACCATTTACATTCAACTCTTCACTAAATAACACAGGTCTCGTTAACATAACACTCGTTAAAAATTTATATTAGGCCTACAGCTCTGTGCGCTTTACCATTTTGTTCTCCCAATCAATACAATCACACAACACTCCTGAAGAACTGCCTCGTAAACGACGTGTCAAAGGGTCACTTATTCAGACATTGTAATAAAACTGTTAAGTTTCTCCGTGTTTTGGACAACAGGGCGCTATGAACTAGCTATGCTTCGCTGGAAACCAACAGTAAATGTCCAAAAGGGCCTCCAACCAGGCATGAACTTCTCCTGCTTCTTCTCAATTTTAAGGAATCGGGACGATAATCGCGGCTAGTTGAACGGGCCTCAAGCTAAGGTGGACGGGAAAACTCACCAATGAACTCCACTGATCATCGTGGGAAGACAGGCGATCCTTAAACCAGAAGTTCGCAGGCCACTTAGGCCACGAGTTGCGATACTCCCACATGCCTGTGATGACTCCTTGTCTCCGTTGAACACCTTGGTGCAATAGGACCACACTACGACCTCTCTAGCCCTCTATGTGTACTCATCCACGTCTGACCTAAGAGTGTCCGCCCTCCACACGCATTGCGAGTCCATAGCTCGCTACACTCGCGCCCCTACCGCCGGCAGAAGGCACTAGGCCTCTCTCCCTTAAGGCCCAACCCTCCATGGCCAGTGGAGACGTAGGACCGGTGGGAAAGGTGAAGACATAGCGCCGTCAACTGGGATGACCCTTCTCCCTAAAATGCCTACCAGATCAGGCAAAATGAAAGGAAGAAGGGAAATCAGTCTCTCTTATTTAATCCCAAGACTCAGAGCCCTCTAAAAATTTATAAAAACTTAAGAAAATAAACTAAAAACCCACCCCAAAACCTTAGGAGCCTGCTTAACCCTGTGTAAGTCTTTGTGTGCTGATTTAAGTGTTCAGGCCAAGGTTTTGTATTACTCCACTCTGGGATTAGCCCGTGTTTGTCAGGCTTGACTTTGATTAGGATTTTAACCTGGCTGTCCGTGCCCAGTGGGGCACAATTCCTGCGCAACTCTGCTCGGGTTTCAGTCCCGAGTTGGAGTTGTGTTTGGCCTTTTTCTACCCATTTTGTCCGGTAAACTGGGGATTGTGGCTCTGCAGTTTGTATTGGGAGTAGGAAAGTGTGTGCGGCATTGTTTGGAAGTTTGCACAGTTGGTGAATTAAAGTTTCTGATATTTGTTGAGTTATGGCTACCGCGAGTGCAGGAGGTGACTTTGTCCTTCAAATGGGGTATCTGGAAGTCCGTAATTATTTACGTGAGGCAGGAGTGACATTTGACAACAGTGAGGACTTGACAGCGTTGCGTGTTCGGGCGTACGCCAATTGTAACTCTCTGCGGGCGCTAGGGAATGTTCCGTTAGACGGAGCTGGGTCGATGATTAAGGGGCCCATCACTGTGTAGCATACAGCATTGATGACGTTGCCTAAGTGCTGTTGGTGTGTTGCGAGTTGTGCAACCCGACGACGTGTTGCAATTTTTGGTCAATGCGGACCGTGTGTTTTACAGCCAGCCACTTCTCAGTGACGAGCACACATTTTTGGTGTGTTTGTCACGCTGCTTCCATTTTGGGTGAGGTTGTACGAGCCGATGGGCATTACAAATCTTTTAAAACACGCCTGCTGTGCTGCGCAGGTTCAGGTAGTGTATGGTCAACCTTGAAGCGCAAGTACGTCTATCTGTTTCAGAAATCTGGAGAAACCGTGTCGGGGTATGTTAAGGACGTGCGTGTGTATGCACAGGCCATGAATCTGCGTCGTGCTGAAAGCAAGTTGGTGTCCACCATTTTGGATTATGTTTCCCCTGAAGCTCCTTAACATCGTTTTGGTGGTGCAGTCCCTACTAGTTTGGAAGTGTTGAGGGAATTCGCCCTGATTGTGGACAGGGAAATGCAGATAACTGAGGATTATCACAGTGTGATGTCAGGTTCTGCAACCTCTGCTTTATGTCCTGTGTCTAGCGAGGAGTGTACATCTGTTTCGGTAGTTGGTCGCGCGCAGTTGCGTCTGTCTTTTAACGGTAGTGCTTAGAGGCCTGCCGCACATAGTATGACGCAGACAGGGCAGAGGTGTACTGACGGTAGCAACATGAGCGACCAGCTAGCAACTCGTGACAGTTCTGGCCTACATTCCTTTGTTTCGCATTTGTTTGTACTTGCGAGTGTGAAAGTCATTTAATCGAGAGAGTAAATATGTCTAAGAATTTGTCGGGAGCAGAGAACAGGAAAAAGGTGAGGGAGAGAATCAAAGCGGCAGAAGTGTCATTAAAATTAACATGGTTGAAAAAAAAAAGAATTCCACAAAGAGTCAAATGCAGAAGGTATGAAAAAAAATTCCTTATTTAGCGATACTGATTTTAACCTAATGATAAACACACACTTGAACATGAGTACGTAAACAACGACCGCTACATAACTTTTTTTCCTAATTACATGCACAACTTAAAATGAGGAAACTAGACGGTTAACTAATGCCTTATAAATTAATTATTGAATACCTGTAGCAGTACACTAAATTGTCTTCACTGCCTTAAGTTTCCTTGTTCAAAGTTCTGATGTGGTTTCAAGGACGAATTGTCGAAGGCTATTCAGCACATACTAAGGATTTGAGCTTATCACTAAACACAACCTAGCCATACACTGCAGGCTAATCTATACTCTGTGCGCCGTAAATTCAACTATAACTTGGGCAACATTAAATATAATACACACATAAAGTTACTTCGCATATGGATACTGGGTTAGTATTTGCTTTGTAAAATATTGAGAATTCTGCACGTGACTATATTTTTGAAGCCAGAAAGACAGTTTGTAGTAAAAATTTGCAAATTCGCTTTTCTCTTATGTTTCCTCTTGTATACAAATTTGTTTATTCATGTATTCTCTGGTCCAAATTATGATGAAACTCTTAAAAAACAAAAAAATGCATATGTAAGTAAACAAAAATCATTTTGTTTAAAAAAAATTCATGAATAAATTGTGCAGTTAGTTTTAAGTCAAAGCAAAATGCACATTTTAAGATTTGAATGTTCTTTATGTTTCAGTATATGGCTGACTTATGACAAGAGGATTACCACAAAATTCCAGAAAAAGTGATACCTCATCAGGATGGTAATTTCAGAAGAATAGAGTTGGATAAAGAAGAAGAGGATGAAGGAACCAACCAGAAAGCTGAGGTGACAGAGGAGAACAAAGAATGTACAACCACAGTGGATGACCAAGGAAAAGAAACATCAACTCCTATAACATCAGCAGTTCATTAAGATCCCGTAACATGTAAGTTTGAATTTGATTTAAAGATCTTGGTACATTGCCAAACATGATTTCTGACTCTAAGAGGTGTTACATTACCAAAATGAAGGCAGAAAATCTGTTTGATCCAGACATAAGCAAAAGTTCTATGAACGGTCGGAAGCAACGAAAGATAGGATTTTTAAGGTCTTAAAAAAACGGGATAAAAGTAAGTAGGTCTTGACTTAGGTATAGTCAGACTAAAATGCTTTGTATTGTATACCCTGCCGATCATTTTCGCACGTTGTGGCAGATATGAACTCAAACTTGTCATATTTTGCTAGAGTAGAGGGATTTGTTAAGTGGAAGAAGTTAAGTGAAAAATAGTTGAACCATGAAAGTTCTCAAAACCACAAGCGTTGCTTTAGTTTTTAGAAGACTCTAGAAACCTCTCTTGGAAAAGGTGGCATTGACAAAGAACTCCAAGATCTCGTACATAAAGAGGAATCTCATTGGAGAACAGTACTACATTGTATTGTTGATAAAGTTATGTTCTTAGCAAAGCCAGGGAAGTCAATTTTGGGGGGACAAAATAAAGGTGTGACTTTGCGGATCCAGATAGTAGAACATTTCTGAACACCACACAACATGTTCCTAAAGGTTACAGACAAACTGAAACCATGGGTTGGGAACACAACGCCAATTCAGAAAAAGACACGAACCTTGGGTCTCTGAAGCACCGTTTCCAAACTATGGCCAAAATACTGCAGCTAATAAGAAGTGAGTGCGCGAACTTTGAATCGTGCTACGGGGAAGTGTTGTTGCCAGATCATTGATATCTACTGTGATCATAGCTGGTTTGTTAGGCAAAGGTGAACAAAGTGGGAAGTGTCCCATAGCATCACTGCAGACAGCTGAAGCACTAACTTGTGTTCGTAACTCTGTGGTGAGCATGGTCCACTCCTGGTCCGGAGACCTGGGTAAAAATCACGTACAGGACACCTTTGTTTTATTTTGTATTACTGACTCATTTTTAAAATCGGCCTCAGAAATAATGGTCTTTTAAAAACACACGTTAATTTTAAGTTAACAAATTATACCTTGTTTTCTTCTCTTATAAAGAAATAAATAAAACAATAAAATAAAACCTCGTCTTCATAATTGCCATAGCTTCTTTTTGTTTTGTTTTTCTTTAAATATAAAAAAAGGGTTTTGAGATCGAGGAGATTGCATGAGATAAAAGTTAATTTGGACAATTGCTTTTCTGTTGAGGTATATTATTAAATTTAGCCTTATTTTTTAAAAGGTTTATGAAGTTGGTTGTCTTATTACATTGTTTTTGTAATTAAGAATTGTTTGTTTTAAAAAGAGAGTCAATTCGCTTCAAAACAGGTAGTTTTGTTTTAGTCTAGACTCAAATTAGATTGAAAGACGTATTCTGTTTCATTTATTTTGTTATCTAGTCTTACAAAAACTTTAAATATTGTTTTGTTTTAAAAAGTGCTAGTCGTAAGAAAACCAATTCGTGGGTGGGCAGTGTACAATTAAAGAGAAAAGAGTTCAACATTTTCCACAAAATAATGTTTCTTCGAACATGTTTGTAAATACGTAACACATTTGGTGGTATTTTACTAACACATTTACAGCCCAGTCAAACAATAAACTCGTCATAAAAAATTTGTTTCAAAAACTGACATAGCTACACGATGAACAATTTTTTGTATTTACTAACCAGGTGTTTCAAGAAGCCAGTTTCACAGCAAAGCTTATGACAGTAAAGAAAAAGAACAAATTCAGAGTAGTAAACAGAATACTGCAGAAAAATGTTTCATAACGTAGAGTTTGTAACTAATAAAGAACAAACAAAACAACCATGGTTTAAAATAATTTCATGCCAAATGTTTTACAAAAAGTTTTCACTGTGACGCCTTGATGTTCAATGCAAATGTTGCACCTGCGGATGAAATTTCTTGAATCTGTGCAAATATCCCAGGATAGTTTCAAACGACGTCAAAGGCAACTACTATCCGTGCTATCGACTCACGAGGGTTTTGATGCACCCCCACAAACAAGTCAATAGGTGTGAGGTCGGGAGAACGAGCGGGCCACTCAACCAGACCCCCTCGTCCAATCCAGCGGCCTGGATAAGAGTTGCTAAGGATCATTCGGACGTTGATACAAAAATAAGCAAGTGCGCCATTGTGTTGAAGCCACATCCCATCAAGTACGTCAATTTGAGCAAGAGGCACACACTCATCCAAAATATCTGGAAATACTTCTACAAGAAAAATTTTGTAAGCATGTGCGTTTAGTCTCGGTGGAAGCAAGTACGCCCCCATTAGGGGCCGACAATACCGGCCCACACAATGAAGAAAAACTTATGTTGTTGGTGATTCACAAAAGCTGCATCAGGGTTTTCCTCGTCTCGAATGTGACTGTTGAGACAGTTAAAAAAAATATTTCTATAACTGCATGCTCGTCACTAAACAACACTTTCTTTATAAATTTGGGATCCAACTCCATATGTTGCAATATCCACTGCGTAAAATTCACTGTAAGTGGAAAATCTCCTGGTAACAAGCTGTGCACCTTGAGCAGGTGGTATGGGTGCATCCGATTTTCATGAGGTACTCACCAAGTCATCTTAGCAGATGCCGTCCATAACATGAACAATACTGTCACGATTTAATCATCTAACAAGAACGGAAGCAATAGACGTTCAAATGCTAGCCGAGAAGAACCCCTCTTGACTCTGTGGACAACTACATTTTCAACGGTCTGCGCTACTCAACTGATCAGATCATAGCGGGGAAGCAAGGCTCCCCCCCCTTCCCGCCACTGCCCCTACAGTAGGTTCTATGCGCAAAGATTTGCACACCGAATGAACTGTTGTTTGTTTTTTTCTCGAGAAGTTACAGTGAGTTTCTTCGTGGTGTTCATTCACTTCACACACTGTGAAGAGGTGTAATGGTCCACATGCTCTGCACTCATCCACATTGATGCGAGTTCAAGCCACGAGTAAGGAAGCTGTCACCAGATTTTTTAACGTTACATTATTTGTGAAAAAGTAATTTGATGCAAGTAGTGCACAAAGCCAAGTAAATTGAATAATTTTTCTCAACACAAAAGCAATTGCCCAAATTAACTTTATCTCAAGCAATCTCCTCAATATCAAAACCAGTTTTTTTTAATATTTAAAGAAAAACAAGACAAAAAGTAGCCATGGTAATTATGAAGATGAGGTTTTATTTTATCGCTTTATTATTTATTTTGTATAGGAAGAAATAAGGTTGCTTTTGTAAACTTATAATGAACACGCGTGTTTAACAGATTATTATATCTAAGGCTGATTTTTAAAATAGCCAGTCAGTAATGCAAAATAAAACAAAGGTGCCTTGTACATGATTTGAACTAAGGTCTCTGGACCAGGAGTGGACCACGCTCACCACAGGGCTACGAACACAAGTTAAAACTTCTGCTGTCTGCGGTGGCACTATGAGATGTTTCCAACTTGGTTCACCTTTGCCTAACAAAACAGTTATGATGAAAGTAGATACTGACGATCTGACAACGCTTCCAGCAGCACGAATCAGACTTTGCGTGCTCACTTCTTATTGGCTGCAGCATATTTGCCGTAGTTTGGAAAACGGTGCTTTGGAGCCCAAGTTTTCTATCTTTTATCTAAATTAGAGTGGTGCCCCGACCCGTGGATTCAGTTGTTTGTCAGTAACCTTTAGGGTGATGCCCCCGACATGAGATTTCAGTTTGTCAGTACCCTTAAGGAACACATTGTAGAATTAATTTCATAATACAATAAACCACTACTTTAGCATATTGAACGTCACAATAAAGGACAGCTAAGATACTTTTCCTCAGAAATTCAAGATGAGTTTCTCGAGATAATTGCTAGCAAAATACCAGAAGATCTAATTGCAGATGTTCTAGATGGCAAATATTTTGCTGTAATATTTGACTGTACACCAGATATTAGTCACAACAAACAAATGACTGAAATAGTTCACTATGTTAAGCTAAGAGATTATGGTCTAGAAGATATTGATTTTTTGACAGTTACTGATAAAACTTGTCAGGGTCTCTATAGAGAAATACAAGAAAAAGTGAAATGTGATGGTCTAGATATGATAAACTGTACAGGCCAGTCATATGACAATGAAGCGAACGTTCCTAGCAAATACAACAGTGTTCAATCAAGAATACTCGAGAAGAACCAACTGGCTTATTTTGAGCTATGTGCTGCTCATTCTTTAAATTTGGTACGAACACATGCAGCTGACGCATCTACTGAAGCACAAACACTTTTTGGTACTATTCACAGCCTATACTTTTATGTTGTTCCGACTTCAAGATGGGAAATCTTGCAAATGCATGTGCCTATAACTCTGAAACATCTAAGCAAAACCAAATAGTCAGTGAGATTGGACACAGTCGCAGTAATCTATAAACATTTTGACAAAGTTATTAAAGCCTTAGCTGAACTACAAACTAGCCGCCTTTCAACACCAGGAACCAAGACTGAGGCAAACTAGTTTGTAATACATTTAACCAAATTTGAATTTATTGCTTTCACATGCTTTTGGTAATGGTGTCCTGAAAATAATAGGCTGTGTTAACAAAATCTTGCAAAAAGAGAATGTGACAATTGATGAAGCTGTGAGAAATATCCAAGGCCTTTTTAAACTGTTAAAATCATCAAGAGAAAGTTTTCTTTCAAAAGATATTTCTGAGGCTAAGCACATAGCCTGTAACAGCAATGTATGTACTGAATTCAGAATAAAGAAAAAAAAGAAGATGTCTGATGAAATTTGTGAGGATAAAGTTTCTGAGTTATCCCAGGAAGATTTGTACGGAATTTCTTTACCTACTGGAAACACAAGACAGAACAATAAGCGAGTCGACTGCTCAGTTTAAGGCATCGGAAAATATAAGCGACAAATTTGGTTTCTTGAATGGTGCTAGAATCCATTCGATGGAAGTTGAAGGTTTAAAAACAAAGGTAAGGAAGCTGGCAGATACCTATCACGATGATATTAATACAGATGAATTCCTAAACTAAATCAAAAGCTTCAAATACCACACACTGGAAGTTGAAAAAGAGTTTAGAAGTGCCACTGTGAGTTTTATGTTATCATTATTTATAAAAATAAGTTCCAAGAGGCTTACCCAAACATTATGACAGCACTTAGAATATTTCTTACTCATCCAATCTCTGTGGCTTCCGGGGAAAGAAGTTTCAGCAAATTGAAATTGATTAAAAACTATTTTCGAAGTACGATGAAACAGCAGAGCCTTACAAATTTGAGCATAGTTTTACAAATTTGTGCATAATTTCAATTGAGTACAAGCAAGCATCTCTAACATCGTTTGATGACATTATCAATGTACTTGCAGCAGAAAAAATCCCGCAGAGTGAAGCTATGAGTTGTGTAACTATTTATGACTTTTACAAGTTATCTAATTTTGAGAATATAGATTTTTAGTCCCAAGAATTAAAAATTGTTAATCACATTTGTCTATACAACGTTGCTTATCATGTAACCATATTTTTGTGAATAGTTAAAGATTACCATAAGTAGGTAAAATTTTTTTCTATGTAGGTATTTTATTTGTAATAGGATGTAATATTAAGTTATTTGGTTTGAAAAAATTTCTCTTAACACATATATTTACATTTTATAAGAATAAAATACTACTGTATTATAGTTATTTTATCTACAATAAATATTCTGTCAAAATGAATATAATTTTTTTTGTTGCAGATACACTAAAATGTCACTCTCTTTCGGACTTCAGAAAATGTGCCTGGTGGGATTGGAAAAAGGGGGGAGGGCAGAATCAAAATTTGCCCCCCCCCCCCCAAAACAAAATTCCAAGTTGCAGGCCTGAGCCCAATCGTAGCAATACAAAAAAAACGAGGTTATGAGACTGTGTGTGTGTGGATTTTAAGGTGTCAGTGAAAAGTAGATTCATACCCATTATCTAAATTAGAGGATATTTTTGCAGTTATCAGAGGTCGAAGTATTCACACTTCTAGTTATGAAAAAGGCTTATCAGCAGTTGGGGGTAGGAGCAGAGTCACGAAAATATTTGACCAACATCCACTAAGGCTTATTTCAGTGTACAAGGTTAACCTATTGTATGGCAAGTGCTCCTACTATTTTTCAGTCAGTGACGGATAGGGTACTTACTGCATGGCCTACCTGGAATGTCTGTTACTTGGATCATGTATTAATAGTAGGGAAGTCAAGGGATGATTGAAGAGAAAAAGTGTACAGGATGTTGAAATGTTTAACTGAATATAATATCAGAGTCAACTTGGAAAAATGTCAGTTCTTCTGCAAATCAGCACAATATTTGAGACACAGCATTGATAAGATGGGGGTACACCCAACATCACAGAAAGTAAAGGTCATTCATAAGGCAACAACCCCACAAAATGTGAAACAGCTAAAATCCTTTTTGAGTGTGCTAAAATTTTACCATAAATTTTTGCCCATGTTGTCCAGCCACACAAGTCTCTCTACCGACAGACCCAAACAGGCATTCCTTAGGAGTTGAATGAAGAATATCATAGGGCATTCAAATGGGCTAAAGAAAACTTAACATCAAATCAGGTCCTAACATTCTTTAACCCTTCATTACCTATAGTAGTGATTTGTGACGCTTCTCTATATCGTGTACGTACAGTCCTAAGTCATAGAGTACAGGATGTCGAACAACCAGTGCTGTTAGCATTGAGCAACTTATCCGAAACAGAACAAAATTACTCATAGACAGACCAAGAAACATTAGCCATTGTGTTCGCAGTAAAGCAATTTCACAAATTCTTATATGGTCATAAATTCACACTGGTTATGGATCACCAGCCCTTAAGAAGGTTGCTAGGGCACGACAAAGCTATTCCTACCCTAACTAATGCTAGATTGCAGTGATGGGCAGTAACCTTAGTTGCTTATAATTAGAACTTATAGTATTGGAAAGGGTCACATATATCTAATGAAGACGCATTGTCGCGGCTACCAGCACCAAGTACGACAGGAGACAGACAGGTCTTTTCCTTTTAGACTCTCTCAAAAATTCTTATCACTAGCGCACAAATCATAAGCCTAATGGTAGAAGACCCAGTGTTGCAAAAGGGGGGAAAAAAAAACAAGAGGGTTGGCCATGTTACATTCTGGATGTAAACTTGAAACATATTTTTTATAGATGATATGAACTTAGTATGCAAGAATATTGTCTGTTGTAGGGCAACAGGGTGCTTATACCCAAAGCCTTGCAAGCAGAGTTATTGAATATGATATATGAGGAACACCCGGGAATAGTCATAATGAAAATGTTGGTGCGTTCTGTGGTATGGTGACCACATATTGAAACAGACATTGCGACTAAAGTAAGAACATGGGAATCACGCCAAAAACGGGGAGGCAGGACATCCCTTCAGTTCAGTGGCCAAAACCAGCAACAGTTAGTAACAGACTCCATGTAGATTTGCTCGAGTATGAAGGAGCATCAGCGTTGGTATTGGAAGACAGTCGTTCTAAATGGATTAAGTATGACTGATGAGCAACACAACTACAAAGACTGTGACAGCAAAGATCAGGTATAGTTTTGCCACGTTTGGGTTACCAGCCATGTTAGTGTCTGATTGTGGTCACATTTTAATTCAGATGAGTTCAAGCGATTTAGCACAGTAAATGGGATCAAGATGCTAAAGAGCCCACCATATCATCCTAAATCAAATGGAATAGCAGAGAGAGAGCAGTACAGACAATAAAGCAGGCCTTGAGGAAACAAATAATAGAGGGCACAGCCAGGAACACAAATGTACCCTTGCAACATAGGCTGGACAATTTCTTGTTTGTGTATCGAAACATTCCATCTAAAGTTACTGGTTTAAGTCCAGCTGAAATTATCTTTCAAAGCAATTTACAGTAAAAATTAAACATATCTGAGACCATTGAGGTAAAGAAGGAGGGTTTACAACCCTTTTCACCATCCTCTAAAACTCACACATGACTTTAAAATTGTTTTGTACGCACACACTATGAGAACAAATTAATCAAAACACTTAATAGAACTTCGTAAACACAGACTATTTTAATTTATCTGTACTATTTAAAATTATTTCATGGACAAATTGTAAAAAAGAAAATATGCTTAGCTCACCTCACATTTCTGAAAGTTATGCACTTACACACAATTTTTGGACTGCATACACATTTCTGAAAGGTTTGTACACACATTTTGGAACTTATTTACACACATTTTGGAATTTATTTACACACTTGTCTCACTTAATTAAGCAGTGGACCTACAAATTAATTTACGTTTTCGGCATGGTCTGCTCGAGATAGTGGTAAATATGTTCTACTATTAGTAGTAAACAACATTTCAGCTTCCGTAATGCTATGCGAATCTTCTGCCTTGATGAAAACTAAGTTAACAATTTCGTTCCAGCTTAACCTTCCCAGAGTTCGCTGTGTTTCTTGGAAGTGATTTGTCGCCAGCAATCGTCGCCATGTTTAACTAAAAAATTACAGTTACATATGTTACAAAAATACTATGTTTTGACACCTCGCTGATTTTCAAACATTCCCACTCGTGTGCATAGTCGGTCCGAAACAGCTGCGATACAATATTTTGTCTTTTCGTGGTCGTGCATTAATCACACAACATGGTTCATCAATTGAAGCAATAGCCTGTGAATATTTACTTCACCTTTACGATAGTAACTTACTATAATAATCACTATTCCATACTACTACCGGCACTGCAAGTTACAACTCAAATGTAAACAGCAATGTTTCCAAACAGGTACATGGCAACAGTGCTGAAGTTAGTTGGTCGCTTCGCCTGAAAATTACTGCTATGAGGACCGAAAAATGGGTACGTCTACCATTGTTTAAGTGGCAGCACTGTAGGAAGTCCAAACAACACGCATGAGACGAGCTCTCACACACATGGCGCGCGGGCGGGCCGGACGAGCCACGAAACAAAGAATGCAATAAATGTCTCCACCTAGCACAAATTTGTAATGTGCATTCATCAATCAATGAACGCAACATAATTTACAAATGCATAACTAAGAAACATGACTCTCAGAATAAGCCTTGTTGTCTACCAATGCAAAATTTACTGAATGCAAAAAATAGCAAATGCTACTTTGCTGTGCGTCCGTAATATGATGTACACTGTCCGGACAGTCGTAGTTTACACTTATTGTCCGTAGAAACTGTGGAGAATCCATAGATGTTGGCATCCCTGAGTTATGTATACAAAATGTTAAGGTATAAAGACGGCAATGGTGTAGAGTGGTGGCAGGTAAGATGGCGGAGTTGTGTGTGAGGATGTGTAAGTGTCTTGATTGTTGAGAGAACAAATTAAGATTGTAGTAAAGAACATAAAACTTCAGAGTAGTTTGTAGATTTGCAGTTGTACCGTCTTTAATTTTTCCTGAATTTACTCATGTTTATTAAACTTTACATTTTCACTTAATATTCATTCAATCTTTTTTTTAAGGGAGAACAAGTTTATCAATGCAATTTATATTCTCATTTTATTATCATTTAAAGTAGTTGTTTTTAGGAATCTATTAAAATTTATTTTCTTTATTATTTCGGCCATACATGCATACGGACCTGCCTTGCCAGTGGCTTGGCTGCCTTGGCCACGGCTCTCACTTTTTATCTCCACGTCTCTGGAGTTTTATTTCACGCCGCATGTAATATTAACTTCTGCTGTTCACACAGTGATCCCACACTTAGGGAAGCTAACTTTGTAACTTGTACCATTCCTCACCCCCCTTCTGTTCATCGGAAAGCGCTTAAGAGTCAGTCGTAACTAGTTAAATCCATTTTATATCCAGTAATGTAGGCCATCTTGGCCGTTTTGACTCCCACGCACCATCTCTTGAGTTTTTTAACCTCCTGTACCTATATGCGGACTCCAGCGGCGTTGGTTTGCCGCCATTATATGTTACTACCTTGTGTGTGCCCGACATGTTTCTGGACGACAGTACTTTTACATGTTTTACGTGTGTAACACGGACTACTTTCCGCTCAGGATGCAGTCACTCTTGGCCTACTCTAGTTTTTTTTAACTATTTGTAGAAGTAGCGCCTTAGTTTTCATTTTTGGAAAATGTAGTGAGCAATTTCTATCTACTACTAGCTTCAAGATGCTACCCACGTAGTGTACCTTCACCCTCATATTTGGTAAGTGTTACTGCCATGAGAGCCCATTCCCTTTTTATTAGTCTCAAACAGTAACATAATTTTTCAGTGTATTTTTTGCCTGTGTTCACAGAGGGTCTCAGTTTCAGCATCCTAGTCTCAGTTTTGCAGTCGAAGTTCCAGTTTCGGTCTCAGATTCAGTTCCTGTTTACATGTTTCCCGATGTATTACCGAAATTCTCCTGTCCCTGCCGATTTGGCAGACTGGATTGGCCATGGCGTGGTATCCCAACTTCCTCAGCACGCAGATAAGGAGCAGCCTCATGGACTACTTTTGCTATAGTATCCTGCTTGGGGAATGCTGCAACCTAGGGTAACGCGCCTTGAACACTTTAATATTCCCCTGCTGAGAGTCAACACAGAAACTTGATGCAATAAAAAAAAAGTAACATATTTTATTTCATTGTCTATTTTTACTATAGACTAAAGTTTATTTGTAAGGGGCCCCGTTTCTACAAATGTAACCGTTTCTGAAATAATTTAGATTTTACGTGTGCATTTAATAAGTAGAAAATTGTGTAAAGAATTATGTAAAGTTTTATGTAAAAATTACTACCACTTGAACCATCGTTTTATTTCTTTTCATTAATACATATATACCTTATTTACTAAAAGAAAATGGCCTCCAAGTTATTTAAATTAAAAAATAATTGTTCTCTGACACCACTGTTTACCAGCACACAATAAATCATTAGGTAGCAGATTTTGTCTATAGTGACGTGATTACACCTCTGGTTGCTGTTGTACTAAAATCTACGTAACACCTAATACGGAAATTTTCTACTATTGTATTCAGTAACCGAGAAAGTGTAGCAGTGTGTCTCGCCAAAATCGTGACACACATGACCTAAGTTCCTTGTCTGGCTTCATGTGCATCACCAGTTCCAAAGAAGCTCATCACGTCTAGTCTCTCTTTCCAGTGGCACAGTTGCTGACAATACTGTAAACTGTGACAATGCAGAAGAAATTGGTATGGCATTAAAGAAGGAAATAGAAAGCAAACAATGTAATGAAGTTAACCTTAAGTAAAAGAACACTGTCAAATCTTTGGCCAGCATGAGCAAATCATTGAAGGTAACATATGACGTTGAAATCATTAACCCAAACCAGCTACTGCATCACACGCTGTGCATTGTGAGGAGCAATGAAGAAAACATGAGGTTGCTTTGTATCCTCCATTTCTTTTTGATGACTGTTTCACACAAACACACAAAGTCATACAGCCCTGTTCAGAAAACGTTTGACCTAATACTAATATGCCCTTAAAGCAGACTTTTGTTATAGATGGACATCAGTTTCACAAGGTTGTTTGGGAAAGACCAGCAACATATTGTGATTTAAGTGACTAGCACATAGCATATTTTAACATCCACTATCCATTAGCTTATGTTGTGTTTGAGGACTCAGTGAACCATCTACAACAAGAACAGATTCATAAAATTGCTCACATGTCACCTACAAGTTTCAGGCTACCAAGAATTGCAAGCTCATACAGATGCTGACAGACTGGTGGAATCAACTGCAGTCATTACATCAAAATCAGGAGGTGGTGATATTGTCTAAGAGAATACAGATGTACTGATGACAGTCTTTGCACCTACTGGTAGTGACATCAAAAGGCTTATGCTGGGAAGACAAGACTATATCGCGAAAGTCTACAGGAGTAAAGCTCTACAAAATGGTTCAGGAGAAATGAGGGAAAGTTTACTCTTTCTCCACACAGTCTTGGCCTGCGATACAACTTCTGCTCTGTCTTGAACAGGCAAAAAGATACCTTTTCTGAAACTGCAACATAGAAATGACCTGCAGAGGAAGGTTGCAATATTGAACTATCCAAATGTACTGCACAGCAAGTGGACGAAGCTAGCATGGCTGTTACTGTTGCTACATATAGAGGTAAACCACAATAATCAATAGATGCACTATGTTACCATCTCTACATGAAGACCATTGCGAGACAGTCTCTTCGGGATTACTATGATCTAGCAACTTTGCCTCCATTTCAACAGCAGCTCAACAACACTGTCTGTGAGATTATCACTAAATCCAGCAATGGTGGGGCACTGATTTGGCACCAAGGTGAGTGGGGATGGAAGATGCATCAGAGTTCCCTTCGTCCAGTTATGATACAAGAAGCAGCACCTATACAGCTGGGGCATTTAGTGTCTTTCAGTTGTAAATCTGGTTGCCAACGGAACTGTGCATGTCACATATGTGGTCTTAATTGCTCAATGATGTGTGGGTTCTGCACAAGTGTTGAATGCATAAATTGAGTCAGCATAATCAGTGACAAGGATGAGGATCACAAGGAATCCCCAGTTGCAGCTGATTCAGAACACTAATTCTATGGACTAATCCAAGTACAATGAGCAAGAAGGGAAAATAAAGTAACACTGTATATTTGACAAACACAAAACTGTATACATAATTTTTCTATCAGAAAACAAACCTTACTTTGTAGAATATAGTGGAACTATATAACTTATTAATTTAATCATACTTCTGATTTTGTGGTATTATGAGTGCAGAATTTATATCCCAAGATATAAGAGAAGCCATATGGACAGTGAGTGAAGTACAGACCAATTTCAGCAGGGAATGCAAAGCCACATACAATACTTATGAATTGGCATTTATATAATAACACAGTCTTGCTGCACTACTCCGATTTGTAAGTCATGACAACAACTGTCAAGTAATAAGATGTTTATATTATTTGTTTTCACTAATTAATAAGTAGGCATAACATTAGGGTTATGTTGAATGAGTTATAAAAAGTCCACTCTGTCAGTTTACCACTATCTTGAATTATGTGAATACTAGTATGAATCCTGGCAATAACTGACATTGCAAAAAAACCTGATGGACTATTTCAAATTTTTTTGTAATTTTTTAAGTTGGTTTCAAGTGAATACTAAAACTGCTGAAGGCTGCACTGTTTTTTAATATACATAGGTCACAATTCAATAAGTGCCATGTGTTACGTTTTCATCCAGCCAAATTATGCATCACACTTGACACTCAATTACATTATTAGACCACATTTTGTAATATCTGTTATAAAGTATGTGATTCTGATAGATTATAGGGACATCATCCTGAATGTTTTTGTTGCCTTGAGAATACTTCTGACACTCCAAGTTTCAGTCGCAAGTGACAAAAGAAAGTTTTCTTAATTGAAACTAATAAAAACTTATTTAAGATTAATTTTGTCCCAAAATAGTTTCAGTAGACTGACAAAAAAATATTCCAAAAACTATAGCCTATTTCTGTTTCTGAAAATGTTTCTGGACTCGCAACTCCAGCATCAGCAAAGTGCTATTAAATTCTGTAAATTGCTATTAAATTCTGAAAAGTACTTCAAAATTCATTGACCTCTCCTTATGGAACCTCTCTTTTTAGCATAACTTGCGAAGGCATGAGCTTAAGAGCTTGAATCTTTTTGATGTTTCTAAACTAAACTTATTGCTGTAATTAAAGTCTCAGCTGACACTGACCAGCACTGGTACCTCCTACACTTGGAGACCAGGAAGTGTCCCCCTTAAACTTTTGAAAATTCTAGTTCTCTGACACAACTCGCGTAACTTAAATTACCAATCACCCCCCCCCTAGTAGTTTCCGTTCACCTACGTCAAAGACCCAGTGGAAAAATAATTTTGATCCAGACAGCATTGAAGTTTATTTTCACAATTTTTTTCAAAATAACAGATTACCATAGGACACTTACATTTCAAATTACAAATCTTATAATTTTAATTTCAACTCATATTGCTTATTTACATAAATCTCATTGTTCAATGAAACCAGCCTTGATTGGCTACTTGATCTTGGGGGTGGTCCCTTGCTACATTGCCATAAGCCCTTGGGAGGAGTATGTCTTGAATCAGGTGACAGCCTTGCTGCAGCTGCCCATTGCGTAAAATCCACAAAACAATGGCCAATTCCAGAACTTACTATCTCAAACATCCTTTTGCGCTGTATGATCCGTTGCTAGTCTTGTGTGTGGGTGAGGTATAAGGGTTTTAAGGTCCTTTAACAAAGAGGTCTTAAGAGCAGATGAGGGTGAAGTGAAGGGACAACACAACATCAATGCCCGAGCCAGGATTCAAATCATTCATTCTTCTCAATTTTTTGCTCATTACACAATCTCTAAAGATATCTTGTTTATCTGTGGTATCAGAGCCAATGATAAGCTAGATTATATACACTTGCTGATAGTCAAACTTCAAAGTATTGTTTCTCACATTCGAAAATAAAAAGAAATATAAATTTAAAAAGGGGCAGCGGTGTCTCCCATCAAAGCGATCCTGGTTCGATTTCCAGCGGTGTCTGTCCCTGGATTTTCGCATGCGAGAATTGTGCCAGACGATGTCCCTGCTCAAGCAGATTTTCTCCTCAGAGATCTCCTGTTTTCCCCGCCCCTTCATCCCAGTGCCGATACATTCTCACATAAAAAAACAGTACTCATTCATTTTCTACCTACATTAATTCAAAGCCAGCTTTGGCTGTGTACAAAGCACGACCCACATAATGTACATACTTTATTTCTATTCTCAAATTAAAGATACGTGCTAAGTCCAGAACTTCATACATTCTGCAAGTTTCAGATATTTTGTTAGGCCATTTAAGTCCATTTCTTGCATAGCAATTAGTTCCTTTTGTTGTTGATAGCCAAGAGGAAGTAATGGTAGGGCAAAAACTTGCACTAACCTCAATTTTATAAAAAGTGGAATTGGTCCCTTTTCCAA
Source organism: Medauroidea extradentata (assembly GCA_003012365.1). NCBI lineage: Eukaryota > Metazoa > Arthropoda > Insecta > Phasmatodea > Phasmatidae > Medauroidea > Medauroidea extradentata. The sequence goes on along the minus strand of PNEQ01004595.1, from coordinate 12,937 downwards.
AGTATTGAATCCATTATTTAAAAACATACAAAATATAAATAAAGTAACTATACTGTTACGTTTTTTCTTAGCAAATAATTTACAGTAAATTTTACAATATATTGCATAGAGCAAATTGTTTTAAAAAATTAAAAACATTTATTAATGCCATTAATTTCTGTAGTACAGTTGAACTATTTATTTTGAAACAAATTACAAATCACTCAACTGAATTGACACAGTTAACAGTAACTATACTGTTATGTAATTTATGATACGTTTGGAATTAAATATATAAATACAGTCAAGAGTGTAAGATACCTTGTTTATAAAAAAATATATACCAATATAATATTCTCGCGACAGTAAAATTTTGCTTTTTTTTTCCTGTTGAGGTAGAGACCTTATAATAATACTTTCGTCTCGTTTTAGTTAAAAGTTTGTGTTCGGTAAGTTTACACTTGTTTATTTTATTTTTTTTTTTTTTTAATTTTTCTTGATATGAAAATTGTGTGGCTTAGAGCCTAGAGTTGCCTTGATATTGGTTTTGATGTCATCTTGCATCATGTTAGCGCTGCGAAGGTACAACATTTTACGTTACGAGACGTTATTAGTGATGCGCTTGGAGTTGGACAAGGCCAAGTGAGGCAGCGTAAACATTGACGAAGGTGGGAACGAGAGCAGTGCTGGATGTGTTGACAGATCTTTGTCGATTGCAACATTTGCTGTAGCGCGAGGATACATTAAGTTTTGTAATTGACCAGTGACAAAAACGCTATCGTGTGCTGCTTCCTTCCCTTTCCGTAGTTTACGTTCTGGTTAAAGCGAAGTCGTTTCCCACTGACGTTTAGTTTTCTTTTGTGCGTGTAAAGTTTGACCTTTGGGGAGGATGTCATGCGGACACGACCACAGGAGAAGAGGGTAGAGGGGTGTGTGCTCGTCGATAGTTGTTTGTTTGCACAACAAGGAGTGTATGACGATAGCTGATGATCATTAGTGGGGCAGTGTGGCCATGATGGCGCTGCGCAGGTGGCGCAAGAAACGGCACCAGTAATAACACAGCAAAGTAAACTTTTCGGGAAGTTTTGCAGTGCTTTAGAAAATATATAAAAAGTTTAAAGACGTTTTTGTATCGGTAATGTAGACCACCCGCCTGAGAGCATGGTTTTAAATAGCCGGGGAGACTAACGCTGGAGAGCAGTATGTTAGTGGACATCCTGGAAGGAGGAGTTAGGCTTGGAAGCTACTAGGTAAGCATGACTTAGCCGTCTAAAGTTATGATAAGCTCTTAGAGAGAGACTTAGTTTTTTTATCATATAAAGTCTTAGCTTTTATTGTCACAGTAGTGTGGAAGAACCTCTTGTAACTTTTGCTTCTATGTTAGGTTATGTACCGTGAATAATACAGTTTTTCTTTCGTTGAATACCAAATTTAAGGTTAAGGAAATTGTAACGTTTAGGGAATATATTTTTTTGGTTAACATTTTAGACGTAATATAACTAATAAGTCTTGGGGGGGTCTTGAGGTTGTTTATTAATGCCGCGTAGGCTACGGAGTTAGGGTATAGTTAGTTTTAGTTCCATATGGAACTCGACAAATACAGCTAGACATAGCTGAGAGAGCTACTTGTTTAGTAGACTCATTTAAGACTGTTATGTAGAAAAAATAAAAGGATCGGAAGATGAAGGTTTATAAGGATAAAGAGAAGTGAAAAATGTGTCTTGAGGATGAAAAGATTAACTTGAAAATGTTAAATGAAATAAACAAGTTGTGGTCACGAATCAAGTAGTTTATTTATTTATCAGTAATATATTGAGACAAATAGGGAACTGCTTTTACAAACGCCTCTTGCATGCCATGTACTATTGCTCTTATCTTGAGTGACCAAACTCCCAGTATTTACTAGTGATTTATATTTTTTTAGGTTAGATTACATATTTTTTCTGGTATCTTGATGCTCACTCGTTTCTTTTCTAAAATTGAAGTAGGTGTAAGGGTAGTTCTTGACACAGGTGAGAACAGGGTACCCTTATTTCCTGAGGTCTACACCTAGGTTACCAAATTACCTCACCTCAGGTCTTCCATCCACTTAATTCTTCCAGTACTGTTAGTTGTTTAAGAACGATCCCCGGTCGGTGGTAAGGTTGTGAGACAAACCCTCAAGGGTTTTATGGGGTATCTCGGAACCGTGCTGACAAGATTGGCGGAGGTGTCTGTTATGTGTGTGATTTTGGGGATTGGGACTGGTGATTAAGAACACAAATTTTTGTGTTGTTAATTATTAGGCCAGACCTTTGATCATACCACATACGGAAGTTAGATTTGCATAGGTGCACATGACAAATAAGTCAAAACAGAAATAGTGTCAAAATAATTAGGCAAATGGAGTGGAGTTACAAGCGGTTGCCATAGTAGAAAAATAAGAAGTAAAGAAAATTGTGACCATAAGCTTAGAATAGTTTAGTGGAATTGTACGTAGTGGTAACAAGATAGAATTGTTTTATTAAGAAGGTAAAGGATTCAAAAGGATAAATAGAAATTTCATGTATACAGAACGTAAATTAAGATCACAGACTAAAAATAAAGAGCAGGAGATTGAGTTTACATTAGAATTAGCAAAGAAACAGGAAACAGATGTAACAAAACATCGTAGGCAAACAAGCGTAGAGGAGTTTAAATTTCTAAGTCAGGGAGAGGGTACAGTGAATCATACAGCAGCATTACAGGAAACAACACGACACTGAAGTAGCCATGGAGGCCAACAAATTTTTCATTGACCGAGGGTTTTTCTATGGGAGAAGCAGTGAAGATGTAGTAGAATATGAAAAAAAAATTTTAAGAGGGCAGCAGTGGTTAATCAGTGGGACGAAAAGAAGTGTTGTACGTTCTTGCCAAGTTTTCTGCGAGGCGCAGCAGCAAGTTGGTACAATGGGTTAGGCGACAGGGCGGAAACGTTGAACACTTTCAAGGGGTTGGCATAAGCACTTAAAGAAGCTTTTAGGAGAGTTGGGGAGGTTGAAGACATGGAAATGAGATTACGTATTAGGGTCCAGGGGAATGATGAGACCATTGAGGAGTTCGCATACGATGTAATTAGTATGTGCAACAAGTTAGACAACAAGATGTCTGAGGACAATAAAATTAGATACATTTTGAGAGGGCTTAGGCCAACTATCATAGAAAAGGTAATGATGATGGAAAACAAAACTGTCGCACAGCTTATGCAGAACATGAGGAACATTGAGACAGGAAACTACTATGCTAGGAACAACCAGGCATTAGTAGCAGAGGAAGTACACAGAAATACTAAAGATAAAGTAGTACAAGTAAAGGGAGCCGAGAGAGCAACAGATGATAGAGAAGTTGACGAGATTAAGAAAACATTAGAAACTTTAGGCAAGCAAATGCAAGAGATGACAAAACAAATGAGACAGTTAGGTCAAAATCAGACGAGGGACAGTGGCAGGCCACCACACAATACATACAGACCACAACGTACTTCTGATGGTAGAAATATTTGTTTTGGATGTGGAAAAGCTGGCCACTTCAGGAGTCAGTGCTGGACAAAACCGTGTGAAAACAAGACAAATTTAAATAAACAGGGAAACGAATAAGGGCAAATCATGCTAGGGGAAATGACTTACCTAGACAACTTAAGATTTATCTGTCAATGAAATCTGGTACCATGAGTAGGGACACCTTTCTTTTTGGCAGACGAACCCCTGTGTTTATTGATAGTGGGGCAGCGATCTCCTTAATTTATCATAGGTTGGTACCGCAACAGTTATGGGAAGAGGCAGAAACTAGAGTCTTTTCCGGTATTTCTGGTCAGAACCAAAGTATATCACATATGATTAATTTGAGGGTAAAAATGGGATATGCCGAATATACCCACCCGGTAGGAATTGTAGCTGCACCCCTAGAAGGAGTGATTTTAGGGTGCGACTTTTTACCTAATTACCAAGCACAGCTAGTATTCAGTGGAAAAGGTGGGAGTCAACTGTTGTTAATGTACCACAAAATGGGTTAAAGAAAAGTATGTCAGCCATTCAGGAGGCTGTTAGCATGGGAAAGACAGATAATACAGCGGTACGACCAAGGATAGAGCTGGCGGAGACTAATCCTTTGTCAATACAGTATGTGAAAGAGGAAAAAGATAATAAGATAGGCTATGTTGTAGTAGGCAAATTGGTAAGGTTAGCACCTCGTATGCATCAGGTCATAAATGTTGAGTTAGGGGGAAAAGAGATACCGAAAGAAGCTTTATTTGAACCTATGGAAAATTTGAACGATAGATATTCAGTTTTGATACCATGCAGCATTTTGGTAGAACGCGAACAGACAAAATTTTGGGTCACTAATGTAGCTAATCATGAAGTTACGTTACACAAAAACATGAAACTTGGTTCGATTTTGTTATTTGAAAATTTTGATGATAAATCTAGTACAAATTCCATTTTGGTTATACAAGCACACCAGAGAGATTAATTTGAGGAAACTAAATTAGGTACAAACCCAAATTTACTTCCAGAGCAACGTTTGAAAATGAAAAATCTTTTGTATAAATATACAGAACTTGTTTTAGTTGGAGTTCAAGTCAAATAGGTAGAACACATGAGGAGGTTGTAACCTTAGATACTGGTGACCATGCTCCTATTACATATGTACCATACAGGGTATCTCCAGGAGAGCGTGAGGTTATACACGACATTGTTCAGGAGCACATTAAAAATGGTATTGTGAAGCCTTGTAGTACCGGCTGGTGTTCGCCAGTTGCATTAGTAAAGAAAAAAGATGGAGAGTATAGTATGTGCGTAGATTATCAACGCATGAACTCGATCCTCAAAGACGATAAATATCCGTTGCCTAGGATCAACGATTTTCTAAGCTATTCAACAGACGCTAGGTTTTTCAGCGATTTGGACATGAATTCGGGCTACCAACAACTTAAAGTAGCTGATAAAGACAAAGAAAAGACCTCTTTTGTAATGCCAAAAGGTACATTTTGTTTTAAAACTTTGCCATTCAGCTTAAAAACGGCACCGTCTATTTTTCAGCGGTTTATGGATAAGACGCTTGCTGGTTTGAAATGGGGCTCGTGTCTCGTATACTTAGACAATGTGCTGATAGCAGGTAAATCATTCGAACAGCATTTAGACAGGCTCGAACAAGTGTTAAAAAGGTTTGAGAAAGCAAATTTGACTTTAAAACCCACTAAGTGTTCCTTTGGTTATGAGGAAACCGAAGTGTTGGGACACATCGTAAACAGTCAGGGAATACAACCTCATCCTAATAAGGTGAACGCAGTGAAATAATTCCCCACACCTGGTGATATAAAAGGAATTAGGAGCTTTTTGGGACTAGTATCATTTTATCAAAAATTTATTGAAAATTTTTCCCAGATTGCCAAACCTTTGTCTAGTTTGTTGAGAAAGAATCAAAATTTTGTTTGGAAGGAAGAACAAGAAAGATAAACATGAAAGATAAACTGACGTCGTCACCTACATTAATTCATTTTAATGAAAATGACCCTATAAAGATCCACACTGATGCCAGTATGTTAGGGATAGGCGCTATCCTGATGCAGAGACGAGAGGCTAAACTACATCCGGTAGCATTTTCAAGCCGAACTTTTAACCCCTGCGGAGACCCGCTATCCTATCACTCATTTGGAATGTTTAGCCCTTGTGTACGCCCTTGGCCAATTCAGGTCCTACATTTACCTAAAACCTTTCTCTGTGATCACAGATCACCATAGTCTCTGTTACCTGGATAAGCTGAAAATGAATGCGCACAGTACAGGTAAAGTAACTAGATGGGCCCTGAAAATGCTGGAATACCAATTTAAAATTAAATACTCAAGTGGGAAGAAACATGACCATGTGGACAGCTTGAGTAGGAACCCTGTGGACATAGGAACTGAGGCGGACGAAGAGAAAACCCTAGAGTTACCCGTTCTATCCCTCCCAGGATTCGGTTTGGCCAAGGCGCAATGAAGTGACCCTAATTTGGAACCCCTTATTGATGAAGTGGAAAAACCTTCTAAAATTGAGTCTAAATTAAGCAGGTTAGCCAAAAATTTTAGTTTGAAAGAAGGAATTTTATATAAAATTAATACCAGTCCAGAAGGTAGGCAACAACTACTGGTGGTACCAGAGAAGTTGCAGGCGGAAATCTTGAGTGAGTGCCAAGATAACCCGTTGGTTGGGGGGCACTTTGGATTAGCTCGGACGCTCGTCAAAATTAGGCGACGTTACTACTGGAAAGGACTTTATAAGCCTGTGGAAAACTATGTTAAAACCTGTGAAGACTGTCAAACAAAGAAAGGTACAAACCAGAAACCTGCGTGTTTGTTACAACCCATACCAGCTGGCAAACCTTTTAGTCCCGTAGGTATAGACCTGCTAGGCCCGTTCCCTAAGACTAAGAGCGGCAACAGGTATTGTATTACATGCATTGATTATATTACCAGGTGGGCAGAGAACAGGGCTGTCCCCGTTGGTAATGCACAAGAGATCGCGCAGTTTCTGCTAGAGAACGTTGTTTGTAGACATTCCACCCCTTCGTCGATTCTGACTGACCAAGGGAAAGTGTTCCATTCTGCAGTAGTAAGGGAGTTACTAAGAATGATGGACATCCAGGGTACCATGACCTCAGGGTACCGTCCACAGTGTAATGGTGCAGTAGAGCGCCTACACCCCACACTCACCTATATGATGTCTCACTATGTGGCATCAAATCAGAAGGACTGGGACACGTTTTTACCTTTAACCACCTTTGCCTATAACATCTCCAGACAACAAAGTACTGGGTATAATAGCCCATTTGTGTTATTGTATGGCCGTGAGCCTACGATACCTTCTGAAGTCAGTTTTAATCAGAAAGTTTCAGAGGAAGAGAGTAAGCGTCTCCGTAGTAAGTGGAAGTCCATCCGATGACAGGCATTGGACAACAATAGGCGCCAATAGGAGAAGGAGAAGAAATGTTACAGTCCTCACCGTAGATCGGTAGAATACCAGCCCGGTCAAGAAGTTTTGGTTTTCACTCCCACCAGAAAGAAAGGGCAAACACACAAATTTTCCCACCGTTGGAATGGACCATCTATCGTGGTGAAAAAGTTGTCAGATAATCTTAATGTCATAAATATTAATAAAGGTAGACAACCCAGGTTGGAAGTAGTTAATGTTTAACGTATAAAAAAGCTTTATAAATAATTAATTTAAAATAAAAGTTTTGTTTGTTGACGAGCCAAGGGTGATTTAAAATCAGTTTTGTTGATATCACAAGTCTTTCATGAGTTTTCCTTTAGTCATGCTAAGTAAAGTAAAGTAAAAAAAAAACAAACAAATTGTGTAAAATTGCTTCTTTAATGTGATTGGCTAGTAAACAGTGTATAATTGTGAGTCACAGAAAAAACCACCCACAGCGTAGCTAGGAAACAACTCGAAGACCAACCAGCCCGATTTAGTGATGCCAGGATGGCAGTGAGCGTCATCGTCGTCTGGTGGCTCCGAATCTTTGCCCATTGGAGTGATCTCTGGAGCGCATTTTCAACTCTTAACCAAGGTAACTGTGTACACGTCATCAATTCCACTACACTTTCAGTCGTACTGGCCTCAGCAGTTAGAAAGGAATACAGACACTATAAACTCTCAGGTCACATGTAATACTTTTAATTCATTAGAAGTATGTCACCTCCAGAAGGAGAAAAAGACATTGTTGTTGTCCACAGAAGAATTATTAAATTCAATTAAGGGCGCGGTCTACCACAATTTTCATCATCATTATTTCATTTTGTATTTGTACCAGATAATTTTTTTCTTGTTTTAGACACAAAATGTGACTAAATTTGGCTCGATTATGAATTTTTTATCTCTCATATTTTTCTCGTAATGGCTTGTTTAAGTCATATTTTCCATGTTTCCGTTTTAACGACTACACTAAAACCAACTGATATACCAAACTCAAAAAAATCACAGTGGATAAAGACATTGCAGGCTACGATGATATGCTCATAAAATTGAAGAATAAACATTATTTGTATTTTTTAAAAAAATATTGAACATTTAAATTTTTATTTTCAGTTTCAGCAATTTTTTAAAATTCAAATAATTTTTATTTTTAAATTTCATGAGCATGTCATTGTAACCTGCAATGTCTATCTACTGTGATTTTTTTGAGTTTGGTATATCAGTTGGTTTTAGTGTAGTCGTTAAAACGGAAACATGCAAAAATATGACTTTAACAAGCCATTACGCGAAAACCATGAGAGATAAAAAAATTTCACATGAGCCAAATTTAGTCACATTTTGTGTCCAAAATAAAAAAAAAAATATCTGGTACAAATAAAAAAAAATGATGAAAATTGCGGTAGACTGCGACCTTAACAAGGCAGCCGGAGAGGATATTTTAGTAACCCCTGGGACCAACTGAGTTAAGCGAGATGTCACATTCCTAGGCGAAGTAGCCAATTGGTGCTGCGATATAGCTACACAACACCAAGTAGAAACTCTGTTTCAGAATGAACAAGAATTAGGACACCATATTGAAACTATGAGTACACAAGTTTTCGCAAACCATAAATCTCTGTCTAGTTTTGCAAATCAGGTTAATGTAATAAATTCAGTAATAGCAGATCTTTTCGGAAAGGTTGAAACAAAATTTAACAACATGACAACCTTTTTAAATCAGTTTAGCAGTGCAATTACATCTAGTCATTCAGGGGTAGTACAAGAGTTTTCACAAGTACACCAAACACAATTAGCTAGTAGCAGTAGCCCTCATGGCCAAACGCATAGGCCTACACTTTTTAGGATTGAAATCCTCGATCAGTGTAGGTCCCAAAATATACCAGCTGTTCTAATCACACCAGAAACATTAAAAGTAAAACTTGATTTATTAGAAAAAATAAGTGACCTAGAAGGTTACCGATTAGCTATTCTAGTAGAAGAGATCCATACTTACTTTCATTTGAAAATTGTACTTGTCAGATTTTTGAGGAACAGTTATCTGTAAAGTTAAAGATACCTATTGTTTGAAAAGAATCCGAGTGGAAATTATATGATTTTATAGCTATACCGTTCGCTTGGAAACATTCTATTTGTGTATTACATCATGAAACCACATTTTTGGCTGTAAATGGAGATGAAATTAGAAATATTTGAGGTAAATAATTACAAAAATTGTAGGCCTTACAAAGAGAACCGTTGCTTTTTACCTAGGATAGCAGGAGATGCTGTTACCGGGGCCCTATGCCCTAAAGCCGTTTTTGAAGGTGTTACTGCATAACAATTAGGTCAGGAATGTTCTTTTAACTGTCAAATTTGTTCTCAGTTAATTATTTCCCAAGTTGGTACAGAAAGATATTTTCTAACCAATGCTAAAGGCAAATTACAATTAAATTGTTCTATTAGCAAGAATGAAGTTAGATATTTACAGAATGAAGGTCATCCAGGTGCTATGGATGTAGCAGTACCATGTGATTGTACTTTGTTTTTAAATGGACAACTGTGTATTAGTGAAATGTATCCTTGTGATTTCCATACCACTACAAAATTTGATATTATTAATGTAATCCCAGCCTCTTGGTCTACTCTTAAGAAACTTCAGTTTCCAATTCACATGTCTTCAAAACATGCAGTTTTTCCTTCAATCTCAGATTGCTTAGAGGAGAATTGGCCATCTGCCATACCCCACTTGAACATAAGTTATACGACTCATACTAAAGCTAAAGCTAGAGTGGTGTTGGAGAGTCCAATAGGTTTTGAGAATTTTCATATTAGACATTTACAAAGTATTTCTCTTGGCCTCGTCATTATTGTTTTGTGGATTATAATTTTAGAAACCCATTTTTGTTAGGATTAGGTACTATTCCTCGAGTTGAAGCTATGAGTGCTGAAGCAGCACTAGGATTGGAGATAGGAGTGACAGTTGTTATTGCTGTATTAACCATTGTATTTGTTATTTGTTTAAGTTGGAGATTTTTCAGTCTATGAAGACGTCAAAGGGGGAGTATACCTGAAGTGTCTCCCAGTATCAGTAATCTTGTTAAGGAAGCTTCAGTGGAGGCTATTATACAACAGATAAGGGAAAGTGGGCGTCTTAAAGCAACAGTTCAATCTGTTGATGGAAATGTCATTAATTTGTGGCTCACGATAAATGGAGATGTAGGAGCCTGAGTATAATTGTATTAGTGATGAAGTTTTTTTTGAGTAACTGTACCACAAGGGTGGTGTGACAAACGCTAAAAGCTAACGCTCATGTTATTCATGGTGATTAAGATTCATGTATAGTTTTCGTTGTATCTGAAAGTAGTCAGACTGTGACGTCCACATTTATAAAGTGAAAAGGGATTGTAAATTTGAAGTCACCCCTAGTGTAAAGTTGTGGTAAATGAATGTTGACAAAGAACAAAGCATAAGTGTGTTGTAGGAGAAGCTAGAGTATTTTTTTAGGTTAGAGAAATCATAACGCGTAATGATTTACAGAGTTTTGTTTTCTTAAAGTTTAATGTTGTTGGGTTTTGCCATACTATAATGATGGGAGAGTTCAGGCACAGACTTTAGTTTTTCGTTATCAATAAAGAAGACAACGCAAGTGTACGTGATTTCGGACAAATAGAGAGACATTTTCCAGAACCTGTGTTTTGAGGTTCTACGATACCTACATTAGAGCGGAGCGATCGTCCAGTAATCAAAAGGCTTAGACAGTCCTGGTGGATCGTGATGGAAGGTAGCTTCTAATGTTCCTGGTTACCGCATGAAGATGTCATACCAGTGGTTTCCTTCGAGCTGCCTCCTCACCCACTGAACTGCAGAAGGTGTTAACCCTGAGGTCATCGCCCAGCGATGACGTGGAATAGAGTCCCGGACCCTGTCTGGTTGTGGAGCGGGGCTCCTCAATTCCGGTCTGGTTTACTCTTCCTATGTTGCGGGGACGAGCAAGATGAAGGAAGGATGTGGTTACTGCAGAAGATGGAGTCGAGCTTTCCTGTAGACTTTCGACTGAAGGTGATGGATGGATGTGGGGACGCCTACATCGTGGACGAGTGTTTCGTAGTGACTATTCTCAGAACACATGAACTTTGCTAGTAAAACAAAGAGGTTTTGAGATACCACTACTGGAAGCAGATGACGTGTAGAACTACCAGTTGGTTTACGAAGAAGTATCGGTGAAAAAGGTTTACGTTGCGGGTGAAAAATAGACAGTCCGGAATGTCACTCATCCAGTTTTCATTAATTTTGCAGCAAGAATTTGGTAATTTGCATTATGTATGTAAAGTAAATTTGGCGAAAGAAAAAAACAGTGCACGACTTTGCGATGATAACACGAGTACGTTACTGCAAAATTGCCGCGCGTGCATTCTTTCGGAGACGTTGAAATAAACACGTAGTGTGACTTGGCTATGACAACACTGGTAAGGTGAGGAAAAATAGCAGTACGCGCATTCTTTTGGCAGACGTTGAAACAAACTCGTGCAGTGTGTCTGTCTCTGTACAGATCGCAGCACAAGGCCGCAGTGCACTACTAAAACATTTATTAAAGATATCCAAGTGACCAAACCCGAGATACAGTTGTTCGGAAGCATTACAAACAATATAAAAGTGGCCCCGAGGTAAACTCGGGCTTGGTCCGGCTGGTACTTTTATGAAACCCGAGCTATACTTGGGCATGGTACTTGTTAAGTAGACCTGAATAGATAGATAAATAAACACAATGGTATGGCTAATGCTAGAATATGCAGCAGCAGAATGGGCCTGTATGTGGAAGTTCAGGAACTATAAAATGTACAAAGAAGGGATGTGAAGCGAGCAACGAGTAAATGGAGTAAGCAGGATGAAGCGGGAGAGAACTTCAGCCATTCACTCATGATGGAAATTGGGTTGAGTCCTTTGAAGGACACAAAGAGAGTAGAAAGGCTGGTGGAATGTAGTACAGAGTGGTACACATAGAGAGAGGGTGGGTTACCAGCTCAATAAGGAAAGGTACAATGGAAAACGAAACAGCAAATTTAGAGGATGTGAAGAACAAAGTGAGGTAAACACTCTATGCTTGTTACAATGGTGAGGGAATGGATTGTATTACAGGAACTAACAAGGTATTCTAATTCATGGGATTCTCTGTAACTAGTGCAAATTACTATGGCACATCCACAAATTGTCTCATCAAATATCTGTTTTCAAATACACACCGAAATTCTGATGTTTTAATGTGTAAGTCACAACTGTGATAATGCAATATTTCCGAAGCAGGAAAGGACACCTCCGTAAACACCGCTACTTTCAAACTCATAACACAAAAGCCAGTGCTACATTGACAGTAAAGTAGCCGTAAAAAAAATAACAGTAACCGCACCGTAAGAAATAGACAGGTTTCTATCCCTGTTAAGGCCGTGCTACATTCGCATGTCTCTTGGTCCTTCGTGTCCTCTTGTCCCATCGTCTCTTGACATCACCAAGGGACACCAAGAAATGTGATGCCACAATAGAGCTGTCTCATCCTGCAGATTCAGAAAAGCGACACCAGAGTGCAGTTAATTTTAATGGAGTTTTCGTATTTTTGATCGCCCTTTATTTTGTTATATTTTTTAAAAATTTCGTTAATTAGTTACGTTCGTGAAACTTATTGGCGTTTATTTTGGTTTAAATATTATTATTTTTGGTTAAATAATGCTCTTTTTACATTCCACATTCTCTGCTGACATTATGAATACGAATGTTTATGTTTACGAGCTAATTTTGGCGGCATTTAATGTTTTGCTTGGTAATTCTTCTTCTTCTTTAACTTGACGAAGGACATAGGACGAAGGGACAAATTTATAAATATTGGCCATATACATGGGACAAGACGAGACATGGGACAAAGAGACAGCAAGGGACACAAGGGACAATGTCACGTGATCATTTGAGCCAATCGGCGCGCAGTGTCCAATGGACACAGCATGGGACAACTTGATTGT
>PNEQ01004594.1:20746-40527 GCA_003012365.1 Medauroidea extradentata | reverse complement strand
TTCCTTTTTTTTTTCTTTTTTCTTTTTTTTTTTTTTCTTAGTTTTTTTTTAGTACTTTTGCTGCCTTATAAACCATTTGTAGCTTTATATACGCATTAGTTGCAAAATAAAGATGAGGGGCAGGCAACACTTTATTAGAATGTGAAAGTGAACATTTTTAGAATTAATAAAATTAAACTGAAAGATAATAATATCGACTAATAATACACCGAAATCTGACATGTTTGTGGCACAACTTCAATATTTCTACTCCTCATTAATTTACAATTACTTATGACCATGGAATATCATCCACGGTTATTCTCTACTAAAGGCTACTAAGAACTTGCTAACCGCAATATCTTGTTGCGATTTGTGTCCTTTTTCCCCACAGCCTTCGCTTGCCGTTGTGTGACGCCTCGCGCTCATCAGTCGCCTTGGCGAAGGCTGCCTGCCGAACATACCCGAAGCGGGACTTAGACAAATTTCCACCTTCACGAGTTGGCCCATTTTTTGTGTCCATGACTGTACATGTTTGTAATGTTCCCAAAGTACTTGTCATTTTTTCAGCAGTGTGTTTTAAATTATGTCGCGGTGTGTATATGACATGTTTGTATGTCGCAGTCTTACGTGACGGAGCGTGACGCCATGGCTTCCAGTGTCGTGCCCGCAGCTGGAGTCTAAGGTACAAGAACGGGGACCCTACCGGCTTCGACTCTCCCTGCACTCCAGCCAGCCACACCAGCTTCAACTCTCCGCCAGGCCAACGGAGTAAGTTCAGCTCAATTTATATGCCGGTACTGCAGCAAACACTTCACAACCAAACGTAGCACGTCCCGCCACGAAATATCGTGTGCTCAAAATCCTGGTAGTGTCCAGCAGCAGTGTGACCGTTGAGGGAAGCATTGACTCCGCTAAGACAACTTGGCCCGTCATTTACGCACTTGCAATGGTACAGTTGCCCAGTCTGCCAGCTTTCGCTGTAAATTCTGCGGCAGTAATTGTACTGAAAGCCGTAATGCCCGACGCCACGAAACCTCTGAATGTGTTTTCAACCCCCGGCGGATACAACACGCATGTCCACAATGTCAGAAAGAGTTTACACGTAAATACAGCTTGCATAGACGCATAAAAAGGTGCAAGGGAACATGTGAGCCGCCAGCAAAGAGGCAACGCGTGACACCACCATCTGTCACCCCCGCGACAGACCCGTAGCCCTCAACATCGGCAGGTCGCCCTGTGATTGTGGCTGGTACAGGCACACCTAATGCCTATGGCTTTGTTGAGGCAGACACCGCCTTTAGAAAAAATTTAAAAATATAGGTTAACGAAAACAAATCAGGAGTAACTAAAAATATTTGCAATTATTTGTCATCACTAATAAGAAAATTTAATACGTCAAGTAATAGAAGAAATTCGCGAACACGGGCCAATAAAATTCAATATTTGGCTCGAGTGCGACTACGCTAAACCAGGTCCACTCGACGAAGGTAGAGACAAGAGAGCCTTCAAGACACAAAACGTGGCTTTGTACGATCTTTCGGAGGTGGCATCCATTGTGGCTGAAAGTATAGCCAAGATTTGCCGCGAGGAAGAGATGTACAAGGAGCGTGGGTCAGGGTGAGTTTCGTCATCTATGAACCACCTGCAGCTGCGCGTCAACACACTGGACCCCCTCCGTGTCTCTTCGTACATCGAACTGCCTCAGTCCATTAAGGGTAAACATGCTATCATCGACCCTAAAAACAACGATGATCACACGTGTTTTAAATATGCTGACCTTGCAAAATACATCGATGGAGACCAACCTGAGCGCGTTGACCAGCGATACGATAAGCTGGAGACGAAATTTGATTTCTCAGGGCTTGAGTTCCCGACCCCACTTCACCAAATTAAGATCTTTGAACGTAACAACAAGGACGCATCTGTTAATGTATACTCGCTAGGTGCAGAGGACAAGATCATACCCATACGTGTAGCTTTAGAAGAGAAACGTAATCATTTTGACCTGCTGCCCCTAACTACTAAAGAAAACGCTCACAACTGTTACATTAAAAACTTTGCCTGGTTGGTGCGCTCCCAGTTGTCCGCACATGAACATAAGGTACACATCTGCAAACTATGTTTCACATTCTACCATGATTTGCAAAGAAAATCGGGACTGATAGGACAGGAATGCCTAGAAGAACACAAGAAACACTGTTAAAAGTATGCTCTCACACGTATTGAGATGCCACAGCCAGGACCTGACGGGAAACCACCCGTGTTAAAATTCAAAATTTTCCATCATGCGAGCAAGTACCTATCGTCGTGTACACGGACTTTGAGATCATTCTGAAGCCTGTAAGTACCTGCGAACCTGACCCTACCACGTCGTACACTTACGCCTACCAAAAACACGAGGCATACAGCTACTGTATATATGTACAGGTGTACAACGACGTGGTTCCTGCGGCACTAACATCTACGCTGTCACAAGCGCCAATTATTTATAGTGGTCAGGACGCAGAAGAGAAATTTATGACTGATATTGTGAATATTGGAAAACAAGTTAAGGACATTTACGCTACCTCCAAACCAATGTTACCTCTGTCACCTGCAGAACAACATGCACATGTACACGCGATACGGTGCTGCTACTGTTCTTCTACATTCACTTCCGATTACTACAAAGTCAGAGACCACGACCATTTCAGCGGCAAGTATATCGGAGTTGCATGTACCAGCTGCAACCTGCTTCGTCGACGCCTGAAGAAACTCGTTGTCTTCTTTCACAACCTGGGATACGACGAAAACTTCATTGTAAGGCAGCTGGGGATATGACAACAAAGATATATGTATTATTCCGCATACAAGCGAAAAAATTATTACGTTCTCGAAGCAGCTGGGCGACCGTTTCTCCATCCAGTTTGTAGACACATTCCGGTTCATGTTTCGCAGTCTTGCTTCACTGGCCGAGTACCTGCCTAAAACTAAATTCATCAACACCGAGACATTTTTTGACCAAGACCAACTGTCACTTGTCACCCGGAAGGGGTCTTTCCCTATGACTACGTTGATGGCATGTCCAAGCTGAATGAAACCTGCCTGCCAACAAAAACGGCATTCTACAACAGGCTTACCGACAGTGACATCAGTGAAGAAGATTACAGGCATGCTCAGACAGTGTGGGAGAAATTTGGGTGCACTAAGCTGGGGGACTACTCAAACCTGTACCTGAAGACAGGTGTACTCATCGTCAGGCATGTTTGAAAACTTCAGAGACCTATGTTTAACCACATACGGACTGGATTGTGCACACTACGTCAGCGCCCCGGGTTTTACCTTCGACGCCATGTTGAAAATGACGAGTTGGAACTATTTACAGACTACGACATGTCCATGTTCGTCGAGGAAGGAATCCGGGGCGACGTAGCACAGTGCTTCAAGCGGCATGCAACTACCAACAACGTGTACGATCCCAGCTCGTATGACTTTAGCAAGCCGTCCACATACTTGCAATACTTGGACGCAAACAATCTTTATGGTTGGGCCATGTCTCTGCCCCTACCAAAATGTAATTTCAAGTGGGTAGACACCAACATCGATGTCTAGTCCGTCCCAGACGATGCTGCGAGGGGTTACATTTTGGAGGTGGATGTCGAGTACCCCGCGACCCTGCATGAGCAACATAAAGACCTGCCATTCCTGCCCGTGAACCAGCGTCCGCCAGGTTCGAAACAAGTGAAACTCATGACCAGCCTGTACGACAAATCAAACTATGCTGTTCACTACAGGAACCTGAAGCAGGCGCTGGAACACGGGCTAAAGCTCAAAAAGATACGCAGGGTGCTCCAGTTTGATCAGTCCTCATGGGCAGCCCTTCATCGAAGTCAACACTGCAAAGAGACAGGCAGCAAACAATGATTTTGAAAAAGACTTTTTTTAAATTGGCCAACAATGCAAGTTTCGGGAAATTGCTCGAGAATAAGAGGAAACGACAAAGAATGGAGCTGGTGTGTAGCGAGAAGAGAATAAATAAATTAGTGGCAAAACCAACATTCCTTGACAGAACCATATACTGTGAAAATTTGTCACTAGTACACCTGCAGTACGAAAGACTTCTCTTGGACAGACCTCTGTATGCAAGGTTCCCGGTACTGGACTTGTCTAAAACTCTAATGTACAGGTTCCATTACAATATAATGAAGATGCGGTACGGTGACGACCTTGAGCTCTAGTACATGGACACGGACAGCTTCGTTTATGAAGTACAAACAGATGATTTTTACCGGGACTTGTACACAGAGACTAAATTTATAGAAGAGTTCGACACCAGTGGCTACCCCGTCGACCATCCTTGCTACTCGACAAAGAACAAAAAAGTAGTAGGAAAATTCAAGGACGAGGTACGACATTATGTCCGACTTCGTAGGCCTCCGTGCGAAACTGTATGCCTACAAGTGCAGTGGTACGGTAACGAAGAAAGCAAAAGGCATACAGAAGAGTGTTGTAAAAAATAAAATTAAATTTGAAGATTTTATAAATGTGCTACAACAACACTGCATGCTCAGAGTGAACACATACAGCATTCGGTCACACAAGCACACACTTTTTTCAGAATGTATGAACAAATTGAACATCAACGGACGACAAGCGTCACATACTGGAAGACGGGGTACACACGGTACGGCATGGATATCTTGAGATATAATTACTCATTATCAACGTGATATTTTCACTCGCAGCACGCCGGAGACCGTGCAAGAAGCGTTGTTTTCTTACCAGGTAGTGCTGTATTCGTTATGCAATGTGCTTTATACTTTCACCACACTTCTGTTGTTTAACCATTATTTCTTTCGGCGTTGCCTCACGACATTTCTGCGTTGTTTTTCACTATTCTTTTTTCCCTGCACACTAGAGAATGTGTGTGTTGATAATAGTCATCACTGTTTTTATTTCGCAGCACGCAGGAGACCGTGCAAGAGGCATTGTTTTCTTGCCAGGTAGTGCTGTATTCTTTATGCAATGTGCTATATACTTTCACCACACTTCTGTTGTTTTACAATTATTTCTTTCGGCGTTGCCTCAAGACTTTTCTGCGTTGTTTTTCACTATTTTTCCCCCTGCACACTAGAGAATGTGTTTTAGCTAGGTCGTCCCATGTACAAGTGACATTAACACCTAGTTCTCTTGAAGAAGGGCTACAAGTAAAGAGACGTACACTGCATAAACCGCAATGATTAAGTAAAGTGAATCCGAGAAAGCGGTCTAACACCACCAGAGCTCTGTGAAAGCTTTGAACACAGGGTTTTGATGGTCCCAAGCTCATAAGGGGGAGGGCACTTCATTCTCAAATAAGGTGGAATAAATTGGAGAAGCCTGAGAATACCTATTGAAGAATCTTGTATTGCTGCGTACCACCTGGGAATCTAACCTGGATATAACAAAGATCGTAATTCATGGGTTAATAACAGTGAAAAAGGGACTTCTTCCTATTGACTAACGGAAATAGTGGTGGGGGAAATCGCACATAAAGTAAAATGGGAAAAATTATTTTTAAAAAAAATTCTTGGAAAGGGGAAGGGAGGAGGTGTGGTGGGGAAAGGGTGTAGTAGTTTGAGCGGGTTATAACACGAGTGTCAGTGAGAGGAGAAAGTAAGGGAAGGAGGGGGAATCCATCACGTGACTAACAGCCAATTAAAATAAAGGAATGTGTAGTGGAAGGGGGAGGGGGATAATTTAATATATACATGTAAAAAGTGGTGGGGGGAGTCAGTGTGTCGATGGAACTCGTCCGGGTAAGACGTGACGGTAGTTTATTTAGTTAAATAATATTTTACATGAATGTTTTTTACTAAAAAGATTTTTATTAAAAAGTTTTTACTAAAATTTTATTTATTAAATATGTGCGGGGTTATAATGGAATACGAAATCGAAACATTTTCGGAAGCTGCGGAAAAAAACCGAAGATGGCGGCTGGAAACAAGATGGCGTCCGGAAACACGATGAAGGTAATATTTTTTTCGGGATTTTTTTGGAATTTTTTTTTAATTTTTGAAAATTTTTTCGAACTTTGTAATTTTTTGAAAATTTGTAATTTTTTTAAAATTTTCAAAATTTTGGAAAATTTTGGTAATTTGACACTCAATGTCACAATTAAAGGTCAAGGTCATCCAACATGGCGGCCGGGGCCGTGATGTCACAACCATGGAGGTATTAGTCTATGGAGTGAAAGCATTTGAGCAAATTTGAAGCAGGCCAACAGACGACATTTAAAGACAAGGATAGAGCTAGTGGTGGCGAAAACATGTAAACATAGCATTGAGCTGAATGAAAATGTTTTAGTTTTTGGTCAACTACACATTATGGTGAAAGTTTGTGCAGCTCTTGGCCTTACAAACAGATTCGATCGTTGCTGAGGATTATCTTTTTACAGGTAAGAAACTTTTATGTAAATTCATCAAGTTAATAATACATACACACAGCGAGAGCTAATTCCGTTTTTTTATATTTCTGAAGCAATTGTATACAGTTGTGTACGATTCAAATAGAGAATTTGCATGAATTTTCGTAAAATATTACATAGTTACGTTCCTTTCTGCTATTGTTTTGCAACCCAAAATATGGCGACTTATGAAAAATAACGTCCTGCGCATGCGCAGTTCGAAAATGTTCGAAAATGATCGGCTTCACACGATTACCATTGAAATGTACGGCAGATGCCACTCCATAGACTAATACCTCCATGGTCACAACATGGCTGGGGACGCCTCACTTGGGCGGGCGCCTCACACCGGCTCCATGTCCCAACTCCGCCATAACCTATCTACTCACAAGCTCTTCTTTATAATTCCCTTGAATGTCATTCTTCGGCATTGACATCATGGATAATTTGAAATGTATTTCTCCTGGTAGTAATCGTAAAAGCAAAATGAGACCTATCTGACGATGCGTAGGATCCATTTAGCGTCTCGTCGAAGAAATCCTCAGGCCTTCTTGACTACACGTCTGTTCTGCACCATGGACGGGAACATTTTTATTTCCCATAAAAAATTTTCTCAATCGTTCTTCAACAAACTACTTCTCTTGTTTAAACGTCACAACACCAAACCCAGTCAATACTTTCCTCGTAGCTAACCCCGGATTTGTTCGCTAATATGATCATATTAGGTTGTATTTCGCGATACAAAATAAAATATTTCTAGCATAGATATAAAAGCTGTAGAAGTAATCATAGTTCCAAAACACAATACCTTATATATTCAATACATAGACGATTAAAACTTAAATTCTCCCTGGTATGTGGTAACTATGGTCATTGAACAGTAAATACCTAGGTTAATTGACAAATAAATTGAAATTTATACTCATCTGTAACATTGGACAAAATTCTATGTTACAACACAACGAAGAGATTAAACAAAACATAACGGATATCAGACACAAACAGCGAAGACAAATGACAGAACGAGGAGGCGAAACAAAACTGTGGTTTTCCAGCCAGACATTGTTACGACGTTTCGGGAACTGGAATCTCTTCCCGTTATCAGGTAGACACCCAGGCCTCAGGAACACGAGTGCGACTGATGAGGAGATTAGATTTTTTTGTACTGCCCCTCCTCGCAGCACAAGCCAGCTGGCTTGGCGGGACCTCCCGGATAAATGGGGGTTGTTCTAGGGGGAGAACATAGTACGTTCCATCCGCGAGGTTATACGCTAATCGTAATAATGTGTAAATACAGTGACCTTGCATTCTCCGTCTCGCTTAGTTAAGAGTAGGAGGGAGATGCCGTGGTCCGCGGTGCGTGTCAGGCGCTAGGGCAAGATTGCAAGGGCCGTCGATTTGGTCCCTTAAGTTATGATGTGGGAAGCAGCAGTAATCCAGCGTCAACACTGGAGGAAACCTGCTGCCGGCAGTAAATGTGTTGCGGACATACTTCTCAGAAGGAGAAGGGGTCGAGGTTGTCGCTGTACATGACGTACTTGTGAAGCCCCTTCCAATCGGCTTGGAGAAGGCTTATGTAGGTTGTGGCAGTGCAGTACCGGAGCTCGTTGGTGCATCACAGGTCGTTGATTCAGTCGAGCAGGTATCTCATCCCTCGTTGAGCAGACAGAATCTTTCACAGATAACCAGCCGCCTTGGCGGTGTTGTAGAGATTTAGATCGGTTATAGTTGCCTCAGCATGACTGGCACCTACGTCCGGTAATATCCCTCGCAGACTTCAGGTCCACCCACTCTTCTTACTACAACGACCCAGAATGACACTTCAACGACTCCCGCCAGTTGGTCCGCGGGCTGGTAATGGGTATTTCCAGCCACCCCAGCAAGCTGGGATCCCATATCCGCCACCCAAGGACGCGTCGTGTCGCAGATGGTCACTGCACCTTGAACTCCTTATGTACTGTTGCCACCAAACGATGTGAGGGCTGGCCTCCCTAGTCCCAGTTTTCCCCCACTCTGCGCTCTGGCCACCCTCTTCTGACTTGCCGCGTCACCCCTCCGGTCTCAAGATCAACCGCTGAGTAGCATACTATGCATCCTGAAAACATTTACATCCTCAGTTCTGACAAAAACACACATTCGATATGTTTTTCACTAACTTCAGAAGCAGTTCGTAGACAATGGCTTACACTAACCGGAATTCGGAGTTATATGTTATTTATAAAGCATAAGAGTACCTGTCATGATAATGGTTAGTAAAACTTGTTCAAAAAATTATATTCCGTGGCAAGAAATCCTGCAGTCAACGAGAAGTCAAGTTATAACTACATTTATCATAACAGTAAATACATTTTGGGATAAATAAAAATAAACAAATATCTGCAAAAGCAACTTAAGTGATATGTTTTGTTGAACAAGATTCCGCGGTGCTGTAGTGGTCTGAACACTCGTTTTCTGCTTAGCGGTCCGGGCTCGATTCACTGCAATATCACTATCGAATTTTGGATTTCGAAAACGTGGCATACGTTGGCATTGGCTGACGAGTTTTACTGGCGTATTCTTGTTTACACCGCTGTCGCATTATGTAGCTGATTAATACATCATATCGTCTTCTCAAGGTCTCAAGGCAACAATGTTTACCACTAACATAAATCTCTCTATTCCATTAAGTTGAATACATAGAAAACATTCACATATAAAACAAATGAAAATCACAATCATCGCTTATAAAGTAGATTGTAATATTCATCACTAATCATTAACTTTATATATACTATATACATATACACAGTAGTAATGACCAGATAATATTTGCTTTAATTGAAAAATCTCTTTGTACACCTGATAGGAAATTCAGTCACCAATTTTTTGAATGACAAAGTTGCTAGTTGAACTAACTCCGCAGCAGCACTGTAAAAAATCTTCCTAAAATGTTTAGGAAGTTATTATCCCAGACGCAGTACGGGACAGTTACTATACTTTCGCCTTGTAAATATGCAAACTTTTACAACTGTTATAATACAAGTCTAGTAACTTCAGTATACATTCGACTGTTTTATAAAAAGATTCAAGAGTGCTGACATGGATGTCTGGGAAACTATTCTACCATACCTACTTCCTTAGCGCTCCTATACGCACGTCTGGTAAATTTACAAACTATTTTTAGAGTGAGGATATGTAGCTATAGGTGTCCATGCGACTACGCCTGGGCCTTATTTATAGTGCTAAGTTGACATTGTGGCGTAATTACGGACTTCTAAATGTAAGAGGGTACTCGAATGAAAACCGCAGTTTACGTGGTATGAAGACTTATTTCCCCCAAGTACAACCATTGGTGAAGGTGCCCTCAATAACATACTTATTTTTAAATACCTTGACTTAAAGTTAAGTGCCATAAGCCAGTTTTTGCGGGATAATGTTTGCAGAAATATGAACTTATTTTGCGTTACTTTATTTAGGTACTTAGCCTACGTAAGCATCATTCTGACGCGAAAATCACCTCAATATCTCTACTGGTTAGATAAGTATCATCGGCTGATTGAAAACAAATTGTATGCCTCTTCGCTCCTTTAGATGTCGAAATTCGAAACATTTTTATTTCACGCCTTAAATATTTGTTCAAGAATCCAAGTGAAGTGAAAATCATGACGATATTTCGTTCAGTCGAAGCAAAATCGATCATTTATTAACAATTACATACAACCCCTGTACCGTACTGAAGCTAGAATTTCGAAAAATCTGAAAACCTTTTTGCGGCCGCTTACCTATTCATCATCCTGAACCAAAAATAAACTGAAGATCTCGATGGGTTCGAGAAGATTTATCTCAAACACATTCCAGGGATTGTCATCTCCTGAAATAATGAATTTCTATAAACCCTTGAATCACATTTTAGACTATTTTACAGGTGTCCCTTAGTCGTAAAAACACGACAATAGCCCGCTGGGTTCAACACATTTAATCACTTTTCACCCCTTTTCACCTCCGTAGGTGAAGAATTTCGAAAATTCGTGAAATTACTTCAAGTGTAGGCCTATGAGTAAGCATCAACCTTAAACAAAAATCACGTTCATACATAAATATTAAACGGGTCGATACATACAATTTCATACATACATATATATAGCGATTATGATTTAAAAACACAATTTACCCTCTTTTTTTACCTCTTTAGGGCCGAATTCGGAAAATATATTTTAATGATATCTCAGATATTTACATAATCATGAATCTAAAGTAAAAAGTAGTTCGATTTCTCGATTGGTTCGATAGATATGAAGGAATAATCGAAAACACATTTAAGGTATTTTTATCCCCTTAATTATCAAATTTCGGAACGTCTTGGAGTCCTGACAGTCATTTGTATACGTAACCAATTGAAGTATAAATCATGACGATAGCCATTTGTGTTCCAGTGATATAGACGATTCATATAAATACATATTTTTTTTTTTTTACTGCTTGGAGGTTGAATTTCAAAAAATCCTAAAACTGCTTTTTGAATACTTACATAAGCAAACATTTTGAAGTGAAAAACAACTCTCTATCCCGAAGGATTCGATAGATATCGATATTTTATCGGAAAAACATTTCAGGTCTTTTCACCCCCCTTAAATGTTGAATTTCGAAGAATCCTGAAATTGGCTAATATATTCATTTTTATGTGTGTCCCATTAAAGTAAAAATTAGGATGATAGGCCGTTACGCTCGTGCTCTATCAACGTTTCTTCGGAAATACACTTCATCACTTTTCACCCCCTTAGAGGTCGAATTTAGAAGAGTTCATTCTAAGTACTCGCCTACGACCTGAGGGGAACCAACACAAAAATTTTCACATTTCTAGGGTCCAGTGGTTTGGTCTTCAGTGTGATATGTTCAGTCAGGGTTCTCTCTCTCTCTCTCTCTCTCTCTCTCGTGTGTGTTTGTGGGTGTTTGTGTCTGTGTGTGTGCGTAAGCAGTTAGTGTTTCGAAATTAGTTGTAAAGTCTCGCGGAAAATACAAGACAGAGATTTAGAAGTGTTGAGGCAACTAAAATACGTCGCACCGTAACTTCGTATGGGACGTTCGTTATAAGAAAGAACGACTTTTTCAAAGAAACCTCTGATAAAGTTTGGGAGAAACAAAATAGGAGGGGATTTAGGTGTATATATTTTAAGGTTTATTGCGAAATTATCAGTACTTATACAAAGTGCATGGTAGTGCTACATGTATTTTATTCAGTTTCCGAAATAAAAATTACTCCCCAAGATTTTAGACCGTAATTCTGCATCAGATTACACTTTACACATTCAGGTTATCAACGATCAGGGTTCTATTACTTCACTATGAACTCACACTTGCATGAATCCTAAAATATACATGCATAAATTCATATCCAACTACTGTGAGGGAAACTATAAAGCGAACTGGAATCAATTCTCGCTTACAAATACTGTTTATGCGGAACAGTCCTGAAAACTGAGAATCTTAATACTTTCTATATTTTCTTTGAATGCCAAGATAATAAACTTAATTTAAAGAGACCGACGTAATCAAACAATATTAGTTAATTGAGAATTTATTGCAACACTCTTTAGACTTTTGTATATTTACTTTAATTACAATGTCTGTAATATGTTTAAAAGCATAACAAATTTTAACAGAAATACCACAACAAAACTTTACCATTGACTAAATGTTTCTGAAGTAATTTGCACTAATAAAGTGTCAATTGTTGAGTTAATGTCACTAATAACATTTGTTTATTAATATACAGTTCAAGAAAATTATAATATAAAAAGGCAAATATGTATCATAATTAAATATTGCTAATTTCGAATTAGTACCTATTGTATTTTCTTGGCTTGTGGGTGTGAGCCGCGTCTGAAGATTGTCTTGCGACGTTTCGGCAGTCGTGGCAGCTGCCATCATCAGGTAGTCGGAGTCGGAGACCAACTGGCAGATGCAACGACTGCCGAAACGTTGCAAGACAATCTCCAGACGCGGCTCACACCCACAAGCCAAGAAAATGCAGACAACGGCCGCGAAAGCCTGCGATCTATTTTAGTACCTATTGTAAATTACTTAACATTTGACAATGTTTCTACTTGTACAATATAGTGGGTAGATAAAAGAAACATGCTTAATAACATTGCATTCAAGTCATTTATGCTATTATGTACTTGTTCTTGTAATTAAGCACAATTTCTTGACTGTATACAACGGTAATAATTCGGAAACCATCACAGCTTTTAAAAAATTGTTATGTGGATCTGTTGGTATATAGATGAACACAGAGAGTCCCAATTTAGGGAAGTGACCTATATTTGCTCGCGAATTTAACTGTGTTTTATACATGTTCTGAGATGGTATAGTTAGGTAACTGCTTTTATAACAGCCATGACGTGGCATCAGATATTTTACTGACTGTCTGAAACCTCTGCCCTTGTCACGGCTTTAAACAACAAATAAAAGGTAGGCTGTGATTGTTTGCAACAGTTTTAATATTTGTTTGATATGTATTGTAAAATTTGCGTATTTAGTACAATAATAAAACACAGCAATTATAATGATTCTACTTTCTTGCTATAAATATATTTTTTATCGTCTTGTTAATACTGCAGAGCAAACGAAGACCAATGTATTTTAAATGGCATGCATCGCAGCGTGAAGGCGGAGCCTACTCTCTCTTCCACCCCTAGCCCCCCTCGAAACAGGGTTTCCTCACCCCCGCGCTGGGAGACCACACCAGTTCTGGCGACTACAGTACACACCCCGACAGTAAGCCACGCTCCTGCAACCTGCCAGTGGACTCACCACACTTCGACCCATTGGCACCTCGGGATCCCTCCAGCCGACAGCTCACTTGGCGCGCGTCCCGATGAGATGTGCACATTCCAGAGCCCAGCACGAAGACTGGAAAACAATGGGTTTATATAGGGTAAGCCCACTTATCCTGCTCAACCAAAGGGAGACGAGCTGTCTCCTGATTGGTCGCGCAGCATGGATTGATTCTGATTGGTTGTGATGGGTTGAGTGTGGTTTTGTTTTGTGTTGTAAAGTTGTTTCTCTCTTAATCAAGGGGATCCACATATTTTTTAATTCAATACTCTGTTGACTGAAAATATTTCTATTAATGATAATAAAGTTTGAATCTTTGATTTTTCTTTTAATTTTGTCAGTTTCCTGTGTAAGTGGTTTTGAGTCTTCCCAAAGAATTTTGTGGCTATTTTCCCATGCATGTTCGAAAAAGTCTAGATTTTTGGGTTTCGCCTGTCTTACAATTGTTTTTATGTTCTTTGATTCGGGTTGATAGAGCTCTGCCAGTTTCTCCAATATACATATGGCCACATTCGCAGGGTATCTGATATACATAGTTGTGAGTTTGTAGTTTTTCAGTGGCTGGTTTCACCCTGGTGACCATACTTTTAATAGTATATTTGGATCGGAATGCTGTTTCAAGTCCGTATTTGTTTCCCAGGCGTTTAATTTTTTTCCGAAAGTCCTCTAACATACGGAATAACTATGGTTCCTGCTAGATTTTCTATTTCTGTGGGCTTAAGTGTTCTGTTAGGTTTCATGTGCTGTTTGATGGTGTTTGCCGGGTAACCACTGGCTGTGGGTTCTTTTTTTTTTTTATTTGGTTGTGTTCTACCACTACAGATTTCTTGTTGGAACAAATAATCTCAGCTCGGTTGGCTAGTGTGCGAATTATGCCAGTTTTTGTGCTATTTAGGTGATTGAAAGCAAAATGTAGGTATTGGCCTGTATGTGTAGGTTTCCTATATACTTTAGTTTCCAGAATGCTGCTTTCCCTGCTAACTAATACGTCCAGAAAAGGAATGCTGCCATTGGTTTCTTTTTCACAGGTGAACTTGATTGATGGGCTCAATGAGTTTAGGAAGTTCACAAATTCCTCCAGGGTTTCAGGTACATGTTGTCAGATAGTGAGAGTGTCGTCTACGTAACGAAGCCAGATTTTAGGAGGTGTATTGCTTTTGCTAAGTGCTTCCTGCGCAAAGTTCGCCATGAATGGTGAAAGTGAAGAGCCCATTGCCATGCCGTCTGCTTGTATAAACTGTCATTAAACAGGAAATATGTCGTGGTGACACAAAGGGTAATCATTTCCATGATGGATGGAATTGATGTAGTTCTTCTGTTCTTTAGAGTTGGGTCAGCTTCCAACTTGGCCTTCACAATATTAAGAGTTTCAGCCACAGGTACATTGGTGAAAAGGCTTTGGACACCGAAACTCACTAGGGCGTCAGTGTTTTCTATTTTCAAAGTTTTGGCTATGGATATAAAATGACTTAGTCTTTGACAAAAGTTGGTGTCTGGCCTGCGAGGGGTTCAACAATTTGCAGGAGATATTTTAATAGTTTTTGGCATGGAGCATTGCAGCAGCTGATGATCGAGCGCAGAGGCATGTCGGGTTTATGGATTTTTGGAAGACCATATGTATGGGGTGATCTACTGCTGTGTGGCGTCAGCTCTGATCTTGTTTTATCTGGGATATGGCTTCGATGTTTTTTCCAAAGTTTGATACACTTTTCACTCTATGCTGGCAGTGGGGTCTTTTTCAAGATGTGTGTATTGTTCAGTGGTGATCATATCTGTGATATTTTTTGTCATAGTCTGATTTATCTAGTACCACAGTAGCACGACCCTTGTCTGCCGGAAGGATTACAATGTCAGGGTCGGATTTCAGAGTTTTGATGGCTTTGAGTTCATCGGAAGAGATATTTGGATTTGGTGAGCCAGCTGAGGTAATCGCTGTGCGCACAGCCCAGCGAAATCCGTCTTGTTTAGCTGCAGGGAGTTTGTATATTGCGCTCTCGACGGATGAAACTATATCAAGTACTGGAATGTGTCTTGGGGCATTGCAGAAATTGAGACCTTTCTGTAAAACACTTTCATCGCAGTTAGACAAGTTTTTTGAGGGTGCATTAATGACTGTGTTAATACTTTTTGCCTTTCTTTGCACCTAACAGATTTTTTTCTGGACAAGATTCGTGATAGACTGATATATGCAATTAAAATTTTTTGTACTGATTATGGACTGTATTTCAAGCTGTATTGCCGATATTTCATTGTTCAGTTGTGATTTTTGACAGTGATAGGCAGAAATTCTTTCATTCAGCAGCTTTTGGCTGGCTTTCAAGGCTATTTTTGAGCCTGTTTGCTGTTCACCAGAGATTTGACTGCAAGACCCTTCGGAATTACACCCTCACTGCGGCATTTGTAGAGAAAAGTCAAATTGTTGGAACATTGTGATAGATCAACAATTATCATTTTTTTTTTTTTTTTCAGTTTCTTCAGAATTTTTATTTTTGATTTTTATTTGTTATTATTTTCATTTATTATCTGTTTGTTCCTTGTTTTATTTGACCCGATTACTTTTGGAATGTATTGTTTTGTTCGTATCGTGCTGACTAAAGCATACTCGACTTATTTATGGTTTTCTATTATTTGTTTAGTTTTCTTTGACAGTCATTCATTTCGCAATGGAGTATGTCCCAAATCCTAAATCCAGTCATTATCGTTTCCACAACAAAATATTAGATTGAACATGAGCCGCAATGAAAAAATCTAATAAAAAGCTGCAGTAGAGGTAACAATAGGCTATTGTGTTATTGTAAATAGAGTATATTTGAAATCTTGAGTTGAAGATAGCCGTGGTATTTACAAACTTAATATTGAAACAGTTATTATCTTTGATATATATATATATATATACATATATACAGTACATATATATGTTAAAGAAAACTTTTTTAAGACAAAATGTGACACAAACCATATGTTTTCCATATTTGCTTTGCCATGAGGCAAGATTTCCTTACCAGAAACTAAGTACCTTTCCGGCATAGTTACGTTGCATTGGAACTTCAGGACTTTTCAGAGGAAAAAATTATTGCCGTAACTTGGGAGAACATTATCCTCTTACAAAAATATTTTAGTTAAGCCAGTTTTCCCATAATTGCATTTCAAAGTCAAAATTCGTATGTTTTTAGTTCATACACCCCCGAATAACCAATCAACATAATTAAAATAAATAATTAACAGTACAACTACCTGTCGCTGTCTACGGCTTTACGTTTATAAAAAAAAACCTTCAAGCAGTGTTTCGTAGTTTTAAAAAAATTTAGAAATTTGAATTTTTTTTTTTTTGCTATTTTAGAAATTATTTTTAAAATACAAATATATTTTACATTGGATTTTTGTACTTAAAACCATAGCTCTTAATGTGTACGTTGACTGTGAATTATTTTGTTTAATTATGTTGATTGGTTTTCGGAAGGTGTATGAACTAAAAAAATGCGAATTTTGACTTTGTAATGCCATTATGGGAAAACTGGCTCAGCTACAATTTTTTGGATGTGGATAATGTACTCTCGAGCATGTCTACAAAACCAACACTGTTACATACAAACATAAAATAATATAAAATTATGATTTTTTTACCGTCTGAAACGCCCTTAGTAAACAACATTTTGCTGTAGCAACGAAAGTGTTTTTACTATGTACGATGAAACGGTGATGAAATAAAGTTGTAGTAAGAATACACCGGCCAACGGCAACATCCAATATGTTTACTACGAACGAAAATATTGAGTGACCGATCAAGACATATGTCTCAATATCGTTTCTATATACCGTTACCGATTGTCATTCCTGTTAAATACCGTTCCCAAATGATAGAAGATTTTATTTTTAATCAGTTTAAATTAATAAAGGAATCATACAGAACCAATGAACTTATGCTGGCGCGGTTGGTTAGTAATTCCAGTTTTTAGATGATGACGCTAGTTGACATAGAGCTGGGTTAGGGGACGACATGCTGGATGAGGAAGTTATCAAGCTTCTGCCGTGGCCAGCTCGTTCTCCAGACTGGGCGCGGTCTACCGCAATTTTCATCGCCATGTTTTTTATTGTATTCGTACTAGTTATTTTTTTTTCTTGTTTTAGACACAAAATGTGACAAAATTTTATTCTTGTAACTTTTTTTTTATCTCGCGTAGTTTTTGCGTAATGACTCGTTAAATCCAAAATTTGCATGTTTCCGTTTTAAGGACGACGTTAAAACCAACTCTCTTACCAAACTTTAAAAAAATCACATTAAATAACGATATTGTAGGCTACACATGCAGCTATGTTAAACCACAATATAAAATATTTTTGTAGTTTTAAAAATTTATTGAATTTTTCAAATATTTATTTTACATTTCAGCATTATATATTTAAATACAAGTTATTATTCTGGTTTTTTTATGTACGTGACATTGTAGCCTGTGACGTCTCTATCCACTGTGAATTTTTTTCAGTTTGGTATGTCAGTTGGCTGTAGTGTAGTCCTTAAACAGAAGCATGCAAATTTTGGCTTTCGAACCATTGCGCGAAAACTAAGAGAGATAAAAATATTTCATAAGAGCCAAATTTAGTCACATTTTGTGTCTTAATAAGAAAAAAAGATATCTGGTACAAATAAAAAATTAAAAAAAAAATGGCGATGAAAATCGTGGCAGACCGCGCCCTTAATCCAGTTGAGCAGGTGGGGTAACTTTATCCTTGGTTATCTCACAGAGTCTACGACAAGTAAGTGTGCAGCAGAATTAACCCTTCAAGAAGTCCGTAAACCGTACTAAAAATATGTTGCTGTAGTTTTCGTGTCTGTTTGCTTATGCAGGTATGTTTATTCGTTTACTGCAGTCTTCAAACCTTGTGATCAATTGACCTAGTTAACAAAATGCATAAATATGCATACGTAAAAGTGGTTCCCGTTTATGCTGATTTTGGGAGTTCAATTTTCCAAATCCTAAATGGGAGCAGATATCGCAAATCCCTTACACAGAAATGCTGGAAATTGTTTTACTGTGTAACAAATTTTTTTTTCAAAACATATGTTTCTATAATTTCTGCATTCGTGATATCTGCTTCCTTCCAGCATTAAAAATAAACAAAATTTACCAAAATAGCATAATTAAGGACTCACGGCCTAAAAGAACAACTCAAAATTCGTCAATATTGAGAAGGCCGATGTGGGCCTAGATTATTAAACAAATTATGGCATATCCGTCACTTGTCTATCAGGAGCATATATTCTGTACCAGACAGCAAACTCGACATATTTTTTAATTAATAGTCAATCCTTAC
This sequence comes from Medauroidea extradentata, assembly GCA_003012365.1. Taxonomy (NCBI): domain Eukaryota; kingdom Metazoa; phylum Arthropoda; class Insecta; order Phasmatodea; family Phasmatidae; genus Medauroidea; species Medauroidea extradentata. Next base: position 21,992 of record PNEQ01004594.1, on the reverse strand, counting down.
ATTAAATTTTACTGATCTCTTAATGATATTCAGTCATTTAATTACTAACTTGTTGAGGAGGGGCCATTAAAACACACAGTTTTGTGATGCCTCCATAAGTGGTCTTGAAAAGATTCCTGTGAAAGGTTAGTGTCATAAACTGAACCGTTTTTGTAGCCACAACGAAATAGCCTGCAATAGTGTATGTCCTCAAAAACGGGCATCTTAATGAGTATATATAAGTTAAAAACATATAGTACTAACGAATAATTGCAATAGGGAACATTAAACAGATAAAAATGACACTAGAATTTGATTTAGCTCTGCTTCCTTTAATAAAATCACTCTTACGGCATTTATACATGCACAATTCAAAACAAAGAACACAAAGGTGTCCTTGTAAATGTAACTGATATTGATTATTCATGAAGTAAGTTGGGTTCTATTGTTTAGTTCCAGTCCAGTGATTTAATTCTCTTCGCTGATATATAGCATCTAAATAACTAAATGTTACTGATATGGAATAACGTCCCATTATCAAGTTTTTAATCAAAGAATTGTAATTTCAGAAGTCTTAACACGTCTTGAAAGTCAGCTGTATTTAAAAGTATAAATGTAAAATAAAAGCAGTGATAAAAACTGTTATAAGAAAATTAGAAATTATTTTAAGACACACTATGTTAAAAATTTCTACTACTTATACACATCATATATCAAATAAAACATTACATAGGTATAGAGGGAAAATTTAAGATGTACACTCTATTAATAGGGCAATGAAACCTAACCTGACCCTTCTGCTAACGCCGCAAGAGCGGCTTCAAGTTTTGCCTGTAAGGAACTTGCTGTTGTGGATTCTGTGACAGACTCCTCTGGAGCAGCAGATGCGTCAGTACTCGTTGCTGCTGTTTCGCTTGAAGAACTGCTGCTGCTGCTGCTGCCTGAATCACCACAAGGGTTAGCATCCGTTACCGTTGAGGTATCAGAAGTTGATGTTGAGCTATCAGTCGATGTCACAGTTGAGGCAGCAGATGTTGTGTCAGTAACTTCTGTAGCCTCAGATGTTGCTGCAGTTGTAGTTGCTTCTGTGGCGTTAGATGTTGCAGTTGTAGTTGCTTCTGTGGCGTTAGATGTTGCAGTTGTAGTTGCTTCTGTGGCGTTAGATGTTGCAGTTGTAGTTGCTTCTGTGGCGTTAGATGTTGCAGTTGTAGTTGCTTCTGTGGCGTTAGATGTTGCAGTTGTAGTTGCTTCTGTGGCGTTAGATGTT
>PNEQ01004594.1:0-19746 GCA_003012365.1 Medauroidea extradentata | reverse complement strand
TTAGATGTTGCAGTTGTAGTTGCTTCTGTGGCATTAGATGTTGCAGTTGTAGTTGCTTCTGTGGTTTCAGATGATGATGTATCGTTTGAAGTTGCATCTGTAGCAGCAGTAGTTGATGTTATATTTGCTACTGTAGTTGAAGTCGGTGTATTTTCCTGTCCACTCGATTGGGTAACTGTTGTTTCTTCTGTTTGAGTTGAAACTGTTGTACTTTCAGTGGTAGATGATTGTCCATTGCACCCTGCTTCGTCTGTATCGGTGGCATTCTCTGTGTCCCTTCGCACTCGGTTGTCTGCTGCTTCACCCTGCAAAATATTATACCTCTTATGTGTCATGGAATATATGTCAATTTACTTCTGTCTAAATATTTATACAGCTTACTGTATATGTCTTTACTGTAAAGAAAGAAAAAATTTCACAGAGTCAATCAAATTGCTAGGTCTCGGTATTGGATGAATATGTTCAAGAGTACTCGACTTGTCTGGACCGTACGAGTATAGTAGTCTACAAACAGGACACTTTAGCCTCGGTTCTTATTAATTCTATCGCACTTGAAACATCACCTGAACCATAGCATTTCTGTCATGCGATCACATATTTGACGGCTTTTGATAACAGTTCGTAAGAGATAATAGCTTACAGAGCCATTTTATAATGTTTACAGAAAGCTTTTAAATCAGTTTCGACTTTTTAAAACTGTGTATTTTCACTTTTACTGATCCGAGTTACGATTGAGGGCCCAATTAAAGTACAGTTACTTTCGTTCTTGATTGCTTGGTCTGTATTCTTGTACTGGTAAAGTAAAGTAAACAAAGTATATGTGCTCGGGAGATTACGGAGTATTCTATATACGGCCACAGCCAATCTCAGAAGAGATTTCTCTTGGTATGTGTATGGGACTGTGATTTACAGTTTTACCAACAATAGGTGTTTCTTTGTGGGCCGGTGGAAATAACTGTAATAGATAGTTAGGAAATTATTCTCACCATTGTCACGTAATAATATGATTTGTGATTGAGTGATTGATAGAGACCTGCATTTGTCGCGAAAAGAATTTTGCCTAACTGTGTTCCAATGATTCATGTGCACGTCTGCAATTCTGCTTCATTGTTATTGCCAGCGTATTTATGTGTAGCGGCGTCTCTCATTTGACTACGCCAATCACAATAAGGTTTATACGACACCACACGTCTGCGACTTGCAATTATAACTCTACACGCGAGAGTTAACACATCCAATCACTGACTATTAAGTCGAACTGCAGATGTGCACATGAGTCATTGAAACACAGTGAGGCAAAATTCTTATCGCGACAAATGCAGGTCTCTAGTGTTTGATATGTATATTGAAATGATTGCATGGTGTGATCAACTACATATTTGTCACTATGCCATATATATATATATATATATATATATATATATATATATATTTATATATATATAAGTATGTATGTGTTCGCTAAATAAATCTACTCGCGACATTTTGGTTTGGTGTTCGTCTTAGCGTATTGCCACCATATAAAAGTAGATTGCTCTGTTTATAAATTGAATTGTTTTTTTTTTTTTTTGTGAAGCACGAAAGTAATTACTGACGATGAATTGTAAAAAGGGAAAGATCTCCAGTACAAATAAACACAATAATTGATATAAAATCATTGAAATAGGTGGAGGCGAAACCCATAAAATAACCAATTTTACAGAACTAGGTTGAACAATTTCATCAAGTACGTAACATTGCTTACAAATTATTCCTATGTGAAATTGGAATAGTCTATGTTTCAATACGTAATTTGTAAGTGTAAGGCTGGGTCCTACGCTTCATGTTTGACACAGAAAGCTAAGTGTTATCAGACGACACGACTAGAGCGGACATCTAGCTGCTGGTAACAAGAATTTCTATGCTGACCAAACTTGCTTATTTCTATCACGCTCCTGAAGCCATAACGCCTGCTGCTATACTAACCACGCAGCTTTTCTTTAATAGTCAATAATATTATAAGAACATATTTAAGGCCATAATGTCACATTTAATCTATTATAGTAAACATCACTTTTTAAATTCTAAAACAGAGCAGATAATGTAAACTCGTTGCACAGATTTGTTGAAAATGGTTTTCACAGTGTACACAATTTTTTCAACGCAGTGTTTTATATTATTTTAACTAATTATCGACTTTAAAAATTGCTATGAGCCGCTAACTACCCAAATCATAACTTTTATTTGCTTCTAAAAATTATTTTACATATCAAATTTTTTCAACAATTTTTTTGTGAGTTTTACTAATTTTTCTCCCATATTGAATTTAAAGTAATTTTCAAAAAACCTATGCTAATAGGGAATCGTAGCCTTAATTAGTCGAATACCGATTATATTATATGAGTGGACGAATAATCAATTATCTCAGTTTCTTAATATTTAAACGCATGACATATTCATGTGATATTATTGAGTTTGAAAGAATAAAGTTCGTTAGGATTCTAAAAAAGCTTGCGTAATATTTTAGAATGTTTAACCTCTCTATTTTTGTGTTATTTCCTACGTATCATTTTTTCCCGGTGTAATGTTTCTGTTATATTTACACAGCTTTTGAAATATAGACATTCAGCATTTTGAACAGCGAAACTTAACCTAAAGAACCGGTGTAAATCACATAGTGAATGTATTTACCCTAAGGTTTAATTACTGCTCGTGCAGTTACATTACTATAACATTTACCTAACATGCGATACAAAAAAAAACCATTTAATATCTTGAAAATCACTACTAATAAACTGTTAACTGGATTAATTCTGGACATAAAACAAATTCACTTGTCCAACAAAAACTAATATTAAAAAAGGTTCTGTTTTGTGATTTCACACTATAAAAATTAAACCAGAATGGCCAGATTATAAATATAAATATTGCTTCTTAGATTATTTATTATAAAACTAAATAATATATATTGTGAGTCTAAATTTGTAATAGCTTTAGTAGGTATCATTTCACGAAATAATTTAATTTTACAGTTACATTCAGTGTTTGAACAATGGCAAATGTTTACGTTAAATTATAAGCATATAGGCCCTATCTAGTGTCGCTTCTCTGGTTCGCAGTGCAGAGACTCGACTAAAGGGTTTTCTGCAGCTGTAAGGAGACTGGTTAGTAAGAGGAAATAAGTAAGTAAGGAGTGACTGGTTAGTTAAGAGAGACTGGTTAGTTAAGAGAGACTGGTTAGTGAAGGGTGACAGGTAAGTTAGGGTAGATTGTTTACTGAAGGGAGATTTGTTAGTGAGGGAACACTGCACAGCTCGATGAGAGGTGGGTAGTGGGAGTAGACTGGGTTAGTGAGAGGAGACTGGTAAGTGAAAGTAGATTAGTTAGTAAGTAGTGATTGGTTAGTTAAGAAAGACTAGTTAGTGAAGGTTGGTAGGTTAGTTACGGGAGATAGGTTTCTGAGTGGAGATTTGTTGCTGAGGGGTGATTGGTTACTGAGTTACTGGGGGTAAATTTATTACTGAGTTATTGAGGGGAGATTGGTTACTAAGAATAAATTAATTACTGAGAGGGAATTAGATGGTGAAGGAACACTTCACAAGGAGGAGCAGTGGTTGGTGACAGTAGACTGGTTACTGAGGGGAGATTGGTTAGTGAGAGGAGATTGGTTGGTAAGTAGTGAGTGGTTAGTTAAGGGAGGACTGTGAGGCTAGGTGGTTAGTGAAGGGAGGCTAGTTAGTTGAAGGAGGCTGGACATTGATGGTAGACTGGGCGGTACTGGGAGATGGGCTAGTAAAGTGAGGCTCGTCAGAGGATGGAGAATGGATGGTGAGGGGGAGTGGATAATGAGGGGAGGCTGTAGTGAGGGTAGACTGGTTAGTGAGAGGAGATTGATTAGTAAGGTGGGCCTGGCACTCACCTGGGGGTTGCTGTTGTAGAAGCGTAGCCAGTATGATAATTTGCTGTTGTCAGGGGCCGACACCTTGGAAAAGTTGGCAGCTCGCAGGCTGAGGCCTTGCGAAACCTGCAACATACAATTTCTCTTCACAGCACTCGCGCAACACTCGCCAGTAGAGTATAGCGTAGAGAAGAGATTCACAACCTGTGCTCCGCAGAGCCCCGTTGGTCTCCGTGTGTACTCCCCAAGGGATCCGCAGCTCACCAACAGTGCAAATTACATTTATATTGCAACAACTTTTATATACCACGAGGTTTTTGACAGAATTATGTGATAATTGAAAACTAATGAAGTGACAGTTTTAAAAATAAAATTTAATTGTGTAACTATGCACAATTGTTTATTTTATGTTTAGTTCTCACCTGAAAACACCATTTGCTTCTTAGAGATTGGATGGTAGGTAGTGCGGTAAGATAATGTAAGAGGGCTTTACGTCTCGTCCAGAGCGAGACTTTAGAGATTAAGACACATAACTTACTACGATGACAGGAGCTGGGAGAGGATTCGGCCATGGCCTTTGGATCTGGCGCGTGAGATGTGGTGTAGCGAGGTATTGATAGTATTTGTCTTATGTAACTATTGAAAATGTTTCAAATGAGTTCATCTACGAAGAGAAGACACACTTCAAACTGCATCCCTATAGTTTTAAAAATGCTGTCCGTTAATTAAATACATGCTTTCCTAGCTCGTCAAACGTGCTTAAAAATGATTTTTTCACGTTGCTGTAGCTGAGGAAATATCTACTGTAATCTTAAGGGCGTTCAAGTAAGGAAAAATTCATAATTTTATATTTGTATAAAATAGTGTTAGTTTTGTAGACATTACTTAAGAGTACATTAACATCTAATGGAAAAAAATTAGCTCATCTAGTTTTCCCGTAATGTCACTTCAAAGTCAAAATTTGCATATTTTTACTTCATACAAAATTTGAAAACCAGTAAATATAATGAAATGGAAAAAATCTCATCAAAACTACACGTCACCATCTACGGCTTGAAGCATATACAAAAACATTACAAAATATTTCTGTGTTTAAAATAAATTTCTAAAAGTACCAAAAAAAATTTAAATTTTGAAATTTTTTATTTAACATAAACATTTTTTGTAACGGGTTTTAAATGCTACAGGCCATAGACAGTAACGCGTAGTTTTGATATGATTTTTTTTATTTCATTATGTTAACTGGTTTTCAAGTTTTGTATGAAGTAAAAATACGCAGATTTTGACTTTGAAGTGCCATTACGGGAAAACTAGATGAGCTAATTTTTTTCCGTTAGATATATATGTACTCTCAAGTAATGTGTACAAAACTAACACTATTTCATACAAATATAAAATTATGTTTTTTCCCCACTTGAACAACCTTAACATAAAATCGCAGAATTCTGCATTGGACTTCGCCACATACTTTCCACAAATAAAATAACAGGGTCACCGCTTGGAGTCCCGTTGAGAAACTGTTTCTATGAAAACACTGTACACTAGTTTAGTTCTTCACGCCTAGAGGCGATGATGTGTTTGACGAACATGTTATATTCGACTTATCGCCTTCACCGTTTCCGTGCCTCAAAAGCTAGCGTCCACTAACTCTTTAGGTACCATCTCTGCATTCACCTGGAGCGATGTCGGGAAACCATGGGAAACCGAAATCAGTACGACCGGTGCCGGGGATCAAACCCGGCTCCTCCCGAATGCGAGTCCAGCATGTTATCGTTACGCCACCTCGCTAGGCTGGTAGGCCTGAACAAGGGGATGCGCCATGAAAGTTGACTCTGCGAGACATAAACATCGAGAACCTCTGGCGTCGAGAGTTGTTATACTGGTGCTTGTCTCAGTACAAGATATCTGTGGAGCATAAGAGGGACTAACTTCAGTGCTATGTTGCTACATTATTCATGTAAAATGTCATCGTGCAACATTTTGCCACCAAAACTTTCGTCTTCAATTTAGCCCTACACTGTAAAAAAAAATTCCTAAAATATTTAGGAAGTAATTAACGGAAACGCAGTATGGGATAGTTACCATACTTTTGCCTTGTAAATATGCAAACAGTTTGTTACAATACAAGTCTGGCAACTTTAGTATATATTTGACTGTTTTATAAAAAGTTTTGGATTGCTGCCATGGATGTCTGGGAAACAATTACTTCAAAAATATCAAATTATCAAAATATCAAATTTGCTAACTACTTTTTAGAGTGTATATTCACGTGGTGCGCTTATTACGCATTTGTTTTTAGACATCGTGTATGTTTGACTGGTTCCTATGATGTATGGGAACGGTACCATTGACGTATGTGAATAATTGTTACCATACTTACGTTCTTAACGCATCTATAAATCTGGTTGGTAAGTTGACGATTAATTTTAACTGTGTTTCTCTCCGAGCAGCAATTACGTATTTACTTGTAATTGGAGTAAAATTTCCGGATTCAGAAACTACGCAAACTCCTCAAATGAATAATGTCCTTCGGAGAGAATTTGCTCGCATTTCTCGCTTGGCAGTTGGCTCCAAATGGTCTCCGGCCAAAAACGCTTTGAATCGTGATACTTGAGATTTATCGCTCGTTAAATTTTACTTGTCGATACGAGCAATATCTTTCATAGCTTCGCACCATAAATATTAGCTGCAAGTCCAAATTTGTTACTCGATTTTTTTTTTTTAGTTCGCCACATACAAGATCGTAGTGCTCATGCTACACCCTGTGAAGATTCAGCTAGTGATGTACTGTACATAAGCACCAGATTTATTATAAGCGCGTTCAGTTGGAAATTATGTCAACCACAGAAATAAATAATTATTCCTACTCAGCGTTGTGTTAGCCACGGACTGGAAAAACGCATCATATTTCAGTTCAAAAATCAATGAGAAGTGTTTAAATTTCACATTTCTTCTGAATCCGGTTTGAGATAACATGAGAAAGGATGGTTCAAAAATTACATAATTCATTTTGCAGAACTTTCATAATGTCATTCAATGTCATGTGAAGAAGTGTTAATATTTCATAAGGTGTGAAATCATGTTCTCAGTTTTGTATAAGTTCAGTAAAATTTTGTGTATGTGGCAAAATGTAAGAAAAAATTTTACATTACAAAGTGTGAAACGGACGTTCCAGGTTCATTGTAGAACTAAAAATGTCTTAGGCTGTGTCTCAACTCGCCGATAGAGTACTCTCTAGCCCACTCTTAACGTCACAACTCAAAGGGAGAATTTGCAACAGGAGAGAGAACGACGATGTTTCCTCGCTGCTCACTCTGTTGTTTACTGTGTGGCAGCCATATTGATTGCCTCGGCGTCGAGGGCACAGCAAAGGGTAGATGTCCGAGGTAGATGTCCCAATTCGTTTCAGAGTGAGCGAGAGTGGCCGAGAGGGATAGTGGGTAGTGAGAGTGTATACACTATTGAATTGAGACACGGCCTTATATTGTGACACATATCACAAAGTATTAAACATTACTGCTGGTTAGTAGCGGTTAAATTTTACTTTATTTGTACGATAGCACGGCCTCGAGAACGTGCGAGTACGAAAGACCTACCTGCAGGGTTGCCAACAACAGCAAAGCTACCAACGATGTCCTGACGGCAGAGTCCATGGCGATGGTTGAGGGTTGAAGAAAGACGGACAGTCTTATATACCCCCGTGTTACGTCGACAGTATGATGTGTCCTTCATAGTACACCTGTGGCAACACAACTGTAGGTAAACACGTCTGTGTACAATTTCGGGTATTTGCTAGCTCCGGTACAACACGCGCCAAATACGGCGATCGGGCGTCGATTCCCAATTTTTTTGCATGTGGAAACGTGGCGGAGGAGTTTCTTCCCTCTTCCAACCTTTACGTTTCATCGTGTTGCTTCATTTAATGACATCCTTCAGGGTTTGTCAAACACCCATAGGTGTTTGAGAGATTTTTGGTCAGCGCTTAACATCGATGTCTTCAGCGCTGGTGATGGGTGATCCGAGGTAAGTATGGAGTGGCGCCGGAATTAAAAGACGGGGGAAACGGGAGATCCCCGAGAAAATCCGCTGACCAACGGCATCGTCCGGCAAGATTCCCACATGCGAAAATTCGGGAACCGACCCCGCCGGGAATCGAACCCGGATCGCCTTGGTGGGAGGCGATAGGTCAGACCCCTCGGCCACCGCGACCTTTGTTGTAATGCTATTTGTCTTTACGACCAGCAGAATAGCATTAAGGACGCTGTACAGAGCTTCGGCAGTCACCAGATTATTCGAAACCGCTCATCTAACATGAGTGATGTTTGCTTAGGATTAGAGGTTGTTCAAGTGCGATAAAATCGTAACTTTATACTTTAATAATGAAATAGTGCTAGTTTTATAGACGATACATGTGAGTACAGTCTCCTCTTACTAAACAAATTAAGCTCGCATAGTTTTCTCAAGTCTAAATGTGCATGTTACACTGCCATGCAAATAGTAAAAACCAATTGACTTACTTAAATAAAATAATTCACGTTTAACTAACATTACATGAGCTACGTAACAAATAATTTAGAAGCCCACGCATGATATTTAGAATTAAAAAAAACAGCAACTGTACAATAAAAAAGTTGAATACTCAGCAATTTTTTAAAGCGCAAAAATTAGTTAAGTAGAAGTATTTTTAATACCTTGTTACATAGCCCATGACATGTTATTTCACAGTGAATTATTTCGTTTTAGTAAGTCAAGTGGTTTTTACTGTTTGCATGGCAACGTGACGTGCACATGTTGACTTTGATGGACCGACATGAGAAAACTATGAGAGCTAAAATTGTTTCGTAAGAGAAAACTGTACTCACAAGTATCGTCTACAAAACTAACATGAATTCATACAAATATAAAATTATGAATTTATCACACTTGAACATCCTTAAAGAACAGTAGGCCTACATGTGTGTGTACCCATTTAAAGTTCACCTCCCATTAAAGAATATTTTTTAGCGACCAGAAATGGTATGTAAAGTCTGCTGTAGAATTTTTTTTTTTTTAAAAAAAGTACAGGCGTGTACGATATACCTTTGTATTTCATATTATGCCGTAAAATGGCAGGGTGACAACTGAAAGTCTCATAGAGGCTAGTTGTCGGTGGGAAGACAGCACTCTAGTTCACTGACTTGTACCTAGAGGCTAGAGTGAGGTATAACGCGCGTGCTGTGTCGTCCTAATCGCTTCCGCACTTCTAAGCCTTGAACGCTCAAATACGTTCACACAGGTGGCTACTTTAAGGGCTTGGGCCCGAGTTTCTCGGCTTTCGAGAGAATTATTTATTTTTTTTTTTAATGCTTACGAGAGTCAAATCGTAAAATTGCTTCGTAACTTTGTTGCCAATTGGTTTTGCAATGAAATGTAATTTTTTGAGACAAACTGTATGATGTACATAGCTAATTGATCAAGTAAAAGAAAATTTCGTTAATTAACTAATTAGCAACTATTTTGCAGTCTTCCGACTCGACAAAATTAGAGTATGCAGTTTAAATCAGTCATAACAAAGTTACGAAGTGATTTTACGATATCGGCTCCCATTATTGTTTTAAAAAATAATTGACATTAAATGCGAATAAACTCGGGCCCATGCCCATAAGGCTCGGTTTCAGTTGCAAGGTAGAATTTTATTAAGTTCCTCTTTTTTTTTAATTCTAGTAAGAAATATGTGAAATCGGCGACTATACCGCAAATTCTATCTCATTTGTGCTACAGTTCATACATGGCAATTAATGTACAGTTAGGTCGCTATTTGTCGGGCAAATTATAAACCGAATAAAGTGTGCCACACAGATCGCGGCGTAATTATACGTTCATAAATTGCAATGTCAGTAGTGTAGCACAATGTAAATAGAATTTAAGGTATAATTGCATGTTGAAAAATTTTCTTATTAAAATTTAAAAGAAAGGAAAAATTATACAAATCAACATGGCGTCTTCGCTGTGGAGGAAACTTTCTGACACGCACGAGTCCGCAGGTGGCAGATGTAATGAGGTGTGAGGTCTGTTGCCAAGGGGAGAGGGGGGAGGGCACATCTGTGGACATACGCAAGGCAGCCTTGTTATTGTCACGAGATGAGTTGAGGCAAACATCTTAACTCTACACCTGAATGTGTACGCAGATGTGCCCGAAAACTTCTGTTCTCCAAGGCCACGTATTCTCTTGCCTCCTTAGATCTCTCGTTCTGACGTCCACGTCAAATACATGGGCAGTTCCGCTCGAATGCGCAGTAGGTAACGAGAGGCGTATTTTGGCGGTTGACTTGGCAGCACGTTTCAGGACCAGAGCACTTACACGTCTTCGGTAGCAGTAGTGTTCGCAAACGCACTGCTGAAGGGCTGAGAACCCTAGGGGTATAACTAGGGACCCCTGTTTTATCGCAAAAAGAATTTTGCCCCAGTTTGTTTCAGTGCCTTACGTGCACATCTGAAATTCTGCTTCATGGTTATTGGCAGCGTGTCTGTGTGAAGAACCGTATCTTATTTGACTGAGCCAATTACAATAACGTTCCTGCAACACCACATGTCTGTGATTTGCCGGTAGAATCCCAAGGCTGGTGAGAGTTAAAATATCCAATCACCGACCACGAAGTAGAACTGCAGATGTGCACGTAAAGCACCGAAACAAAGTGAGGCAAAATTCTTTTCGCGAAAAAATAGGGGCCCCTAGTAACAAGTTCATTTTCATGAAACACGAGTTTAGTGCATACTTTGTTAGTTAAAATGTAAATTTAATAATTTTGCGGCCGAGTGGTATGTGTGACACAGTCTCGTGGGCCATAATTTGGTGATGTTTTACAAAAATAGCTGTCATAAAATATTCTGTTAGCATGAGAAGTGAAGATGTTATGAACGTCACTTATACCCGTTGGCTTCTAGCCCCCTTCAAATAGTTTGCTGCCGTTTACAGTTTTTGGCTACTTGAGTAGCGAGGTAGGTAACAAGGTTCGTTTACAGGGAAAGGATATTGCAGTGGCGACTCGTGGGTTGTTGCCAGGTGGGGCTGCAGATAGTCGGAACTGTACGTACACTCTTGATGAAGTACGCCGTAGACCAACGACCATGAAATATTTGTCGGCTACTAGATGTGTTGTGACCACTCAGTAGTAAGGGGCACCTGCACATCAGCGTGTCAGTGGCTGTAGAGTCAACCAGCGCACAACCCTGTACAGCTCTTGGCAACTGCAGCCCCACCTGGCAACAACCCACGAGCCGCCACTGGGCTGTTGTTCGGTAATTTCCGTTTGTATATAATGCACAGGCAGACCTGGATGTGTGATTTAACACGTAAATGCGAAATAGATCACGTTGCAGCGCGCCATTCTCAGATTACCACATGGAAAAATAATTTATACAGAAATTTTGAAATTCCCACCCGACTCAGACACTTTCGGTAACAACTAATAATATTTGCACTTGCTTGTAAATTCACATTTTCTACTGAAAACACTTGTAACCAGCTAGTCACCGATTCAACCGCGAAAATTCGCCTTATGGCACACGACCCGTACTCGCTTGTACTGTAACTGAGACGGCTGTGAGCGCCACGAACTATGGCGAAACTTCGCGAAGCATTCTTCGCCTCTGAAACCCAACACGATGCTGCTGTCAACTGGGTATATGCTACTTAGTACTGTGGAGTTAACTTGGTACACTTGTAGGAACATTATATTTAAACATCTGGAAAGACCAAATGTGTCTTGAACTTTTCACGCCAATCTCTAAGTTTACGAAAATCTGTAAACCGTGTCGTAAGGTGGTTGCTGAAATCTGAAACCTGCACTTACCTGAAGACCAACAGCTTGTATCTGTCATGTTCAAGAGTTCGTACATAGGACGTGTGAGCTCTGCTCAATACAACACCCGCTAGGGTGAGAATATAGCAATTGGAAAAACATCCATTCTTATCTTAACCGCAAAGCCGTCGAAGAATAAGAATGACGTACTCGTGTTTCAATCTTCTTGGATCTCTTATGGAATTCTTCTTCCAGAAATTTCACATTTGAATGAGGAGTTACCTTCAAAATTAATCCAAGGGATTTTTTTTTTAACTTATTTTATATTGTAATTCCCAAACAGCATGCTAGGTGGACTTAGTATTTTGGGACATACCAGTAAAAGTTTAGTTTTATCAGGTGAAAACTCCTGACTTACTTATGTATACGTGGTTCATAGAAATGATGGTTTGTCGTGGGAAAACCTGACTGTTTGCTGGATTTTGAAACGTATTCTGCGTATTAGAATATTACTGGCTTTCTCTCGTACGTGGAGCTGTTGGCCTAATTGACTCGACTATTGTGAATCCAGATATTGTAACATTTTATGCCTGTTATTGGTCAGCAGACAGCTACGTTGTGTCAGACGTACATCACCTAATCATATATATTGCAAGAAGCCACAGTGTTTTGAAGGGTATGTTGGCGCAAAATATTTTCGCCATGTACTAACACCTCAAGTGATTACGTTCCAAATAATAACCGACCACATAAAATTACAAATTTTACTATATAATAGTGAGTGTGAATTATCGCGGGAAAAGTTGTCTACTTGCCACATTTCAGTGTAATGTATTCATTACTGACGTGTTTTCTTTCTTTGCTGTGAGTTCCTATTTGACTGGGCAATCGATAATTCTGGTGAGCTACAATTACACGTCTGTGATTGGTTTGTAAACAGCTACGTCGTGCCACTTTACTATCGCCCAATCATACAAGTCACGTGACGGTATACAGAATTAGAGAAGACGCTGGTAGAAACTATCGTAACGAATTTTCACAGTCTCCACTAATGGATAGAGACCTGGAAATGTCTCAGGTTCAACGATCTGCACAGTGCTGTGTACACTATGTCTTCAGCTTATTGTATATTGGCTACTGCTGCAGTGAGTGGACAGTTGTAGATATAACATAGTCTGGCAGTCAGAGACAGTTTTCATGCAGGTCTGCTATTGGTATCTCAGTCCTCAAGGATGAGTTCCAGTAACCGAGACCAAATCACGAAGTAATTAACGTGTACAGGAGTTTGAAATATAACGTTTTCTCAGATGAATTCACGGAATTTCCGGGGATCTACTAATAGTGTCCAAGCAAAACAAAATTGTTGTAAAATGTGCCAGGTGGTCCTCGACAGGCGCATGGACCGCGTTGCAGCGTGTCACGCGTATTCTTTTCCACGCGAAACCGCTTAACTTATTCATATTATGTTTATCTAAGAAAAGAACACACACTTGAAACTATGCTTCTATGTTTTAAAATTTTCAGCACGCTGGTTATAAACATTATTTTCGGGCCTCTCAAAATGGCTAAATACTTTTTTTTAGGCTGCTGAAATTCAAAAAATATTACCTGAATTCGTAAAGTGCAAAGCGAGAGGCATGCGTTGGTCTTTACTTCATACTATTAAAAAATAAAATCTTGTGGTCACCGCTTAAGAGGGTGTGGTACGATATTCAACGCTAAAAGCATTAATATATAGCTGTAGGTTTCTTGAAGCCAATTTGCGAAATGTTAACAATAGTAATCCTAGATAACAGTTTTAGCCAACTTTTAAGCAAAATTGTTTCCAGTGTTACGAACTTCTGAGGCACAATCTCTGACGCCGGAACCTCGTGCATTTAACTGCGGCGCAAGAGATCACGCGTAACGAATTAGTAATTCTGGATAAATATTTACTCAAAAAGTTGGCAAGTACCATTACCTAGGATTGTCATTGAGTATTTTATCCATACTGGCTTCGAAAAAAGCGTCAGAATCAACTGATGTTTTCAGCGTTTATTTATCTACTACGCAATCTTAAAGTCCCGTCGGAAAAATACTAGAAGGAAAACCTTACACGCCAGTTTGGCGCGCTGCGAATAGAGGCGATGATATGCTTCTCGTCAAGCGTGGGGCACTGGCTCTTATCGCTACGCTGTTACCACGCGTCAAATGTGGAGATTCGGTACCTGCGAAGACTCCTATTAAATGTTGGAGAAAAATCCTAGACGTTTGTAAGCCAAAATAACAACGAAAGTGATCATGGAAGGCTGCGAGAAATTATGTACTATGTATGTACGTATGTATGTATGTATGCATGTATGTATGTATTCTACTATAATATTAACATTCCAGATTGTACAGACAACCAAACGGGATTGTTGTACCAATATTAAGATACTATGGTTCCTACAACAGTTTATTTTCTTAGTGTTTCTTTCAAGGTGACGTTCTTATCAGTGATTTTTTTTGTCCCTCTTCCGCTGAATCGTGAACGGCTCTATACTGGTTCAAGATGTAAATCCAGTGTCATAAATAATATTATTCTCTATGTAATATTTCACCAAATGTTTTAACATTTTTTTTCTCGGCGGCTTTTCTTACTACCCGTTATTATAATAATTTCTGGCAATTATAACATTTCTATTACAAACTGATAATTAGCTTGCTTGGTTCTTATGTCTTTTTTTTCCCGTTCAAAATCTGTATTACATTTTTCGAGTAGGCATACTAGCTGGCATCCGACTGAGCGGAATTTTTGAAACCTATGTAACTTCGGTGACAATGCAATAATATGGTACCATGGAGCTGGTCTGATGATAGAGCCGGAAGGTGAAATCCTCAACTACACGACATAACCCCGTCTTGTTTGGGCTCGTTGGATTTGTCTTGACGACATATTTCCAACGAGACAACCAGTAGAGCAACGCAATAAAATGGTTCTCGATCACTGCAGAAGCAAAAACACTCGCATTTTTACAATTTAAGATCAGGATCAATAAACGGACGCAAAAGGGAACTTGGGTAATAATCCCTAAGATAATATAATTCCAAATGATGTGAACGAAACAGGTGGCTTGCCTACGACCTTGCAGTTACCCTTGAGAATATAATTGGCGTCAACTGTCCACAAACTGCAAGGCAGCACAGTCGACTATGCCGAAGAGCACTTTATTCTGGGGAATCCAGATTCTATCTCCGGTTCCGGCCGTCCTGATTTCAGTTTTCCATTGTTTTCCAAAATCGGCCCAGTCGAACGCCAAGATGGTTCCTTAAGGTTGTGGTATTTCATTTAATTTAAACAATTGCAAATAACTCTAATATTTTTTAAACCAAAGTCTTTGAAATATTTAGGACTGTGTACAGTCATACGATACACAATTTTGCAGAGCGGTTTTTTTTTAATATGTTAAATAATTTTGCTTTATTTTGACATATTTTGACAATAAAAATTTAATAATTCAGGGGCCAAAATCTAAAAATCCATTTGGCGTACAATAGAAAAATTTAGATGTAAACGATGATATATAAGTAGGGACCCCTATTTTTGGTGAAAAGAATTTCGCCTCACTTCGTTTCGGTGCTTTATGTGCACAATTGCAGTTCTGATACTTGGTCAGTGATTGGTCGACTGATTAAGGCTTACATATACGTTAAAATTTGAACTGCGGTGCTTTTATTGTAGCGTAAGGTGAATAGAATTGATGTTATAGTAACACGTTTCACATATTTCTTCTAAGAATTTCATAAGAGCTAAAAATAAAATAATTCAATGTGGCGACTGATGCCGAGCCTTAAGGGTGTTCAAGTGAGATAAAGTCATAACTTTATATTTACATGAAATAGTGTTAGTTTTGTAGACTATACTTATGAGTGCAGTTTCCTCTTACGAAACAATTTTATCTCTCATAGTTTTCTCATAACGGAGCGTCAAAGTCAAAATTTGCTTGTTACGCTGCCATGCAAATAGCGAAAACTAATTGATCTATTTAAATGAAATAATTCACTGTGAACTAACATCACATGAGCTCTGTAATGAAACATTTAAAAAAAACCCATAACTTAATATTTTGACAATTTTAAAAATATCGGAATAATACAGAAACAAATTGCAAATTCAACATTTTTTAAATATAAAAATAGTTCATGGGATATGTTTTAAAGCATTTATTACGAAGCCCATGGTATGTTATCTCACCATGAATTATTTCTCTTACGTAAGTCAATTGGTTTTCACTATTTCCAAGCAGTAGAATATGCAAATTTTGACTTTGACACACCGTTATGAGAAAACAATGAGAGAAAAATTATTTTGTGAGAGGAAACTGTATTCACAAGCATCGTCTTTAAAACTAACACTATTTCATAGAAATATAAAATTATGATTTTATCGCACTTGAACACCCTTAAAGCCCTCTTACCTTACCGTAGAGGTCTAAGGGTCGAATGTCTTCCTCGCTGAGAAAGCAAATGTTTCGCCAAGTATAGTTCGCTCATTATGTGGTTTTACTGTTTAAGAGCTTAATTGCTCTTGACTATCGCAGAAAAAGCCATCAACAACAACGCTTCAAAGAATATTAATAAGGATGAGAAATGTTACCGAACATGTGAACGGCCAAACACTTTAAGATTAAACAGATGAAAATGCACAAGTGAATGTATAAAGAAGACAATTGACCAAATTTTAATGCTGAAAAGTACAAAGTAATACAATAATACGTAAACAATACGTAACATGTAAATAACCACAGTCAAAAAATATAAATAACATTATACAGATAAATAGGCACAAGTGAATGTATTAAGACACAAAGACTTAAATCAATCCTACTGCTAAAACGTACAAAGTAGAATAAATAATATGTAATATTAGAGTAGTTAAAGAGAATAAAATTAAATATTAAACTGATAAATACGTACAATTGGAGGTATTAAAACAGATAATCATACAAATTATAAAATAGTGCAAAAATGACAAAATAAAGTAAACTGAAAAAATATATTTAAAAATAAGTTTTAATTTATAAACTATGAAACTAGGAAACAAAAATAATTGTGTTTAGAGTATGATGTCAAACAGAAATAAAGAAAAACCCCAGTTTTTGTCGCTGATCAAAGGCGCAGACAGTACATACGTAATGAAATTTACATAAACGTACTGTATTACTTTTAAAATTGGAGTATATTCTTAAAATACTGGAGGCGTTAACCATCGTTACGCAGTAAATAACGACTCACGCGTTTAAATAATATTCAAAAAATTTAAAGTTCTAGTTTTATGTAAGTTTTATTAATTATGTACTGCATGGGGCTTTTATCAGCAACCAAAACTGAGGATCTTCTAGATTTGTTTTTTGACTTCGTACTATAAATAATATTTTTTAGTTCAATAGTTTGCAAATAAAAGTTAGTTTCAAAAAATTTATATTGTTTTACGTTTACTTTTTCCGCATAAAATAATCATTCTTATCCTGAAAAAAACGTGGAAAATTTGAACCGAATTATAAACATTAAATGTATGAATGGATGTAAATTTTTGGACATAATCCATTGCGATGCAGATGTACGTCATAAAAAACCAAAGATAACAAGAAACAATAAAAAAGTAGAACATACTTCGGTCAACTACTCTGATTTTCTTTAGTTTTCCTGTTTTCTTTATTTTTCTTTGACAGGCATCTGCATCGCAATGTGGTGTGTGTAAAAAACTACATCCAGTTCACAAAATAAATAAGTAGTAACAGAAGCGACAAGGAAAGCTTTTTCACTGTAGTTATCGTACCAGCTCTCGGGGCGTACATGAATATAAACAATACCACGTGGATTAAACACATTAGTTTATGTAACCACTTGCAGTGCTTGAAATACTGTAATTAGCTTGTATATTAGCTTAATATTTAAAAATAAAAAAAAAAAGGACTTATCAACGCTCATAGCCAGATAATAACTAACACTATTAGAAACGACATAATGGAGCTTTTTAACCACTGTTATTGTACCAGCTCTCGGGGCGTACAAGAAAGAAAACAAAGCAAAATGGAATTTGAGAAACTGGTTTAAACAACCGCATATATTTCAAGAACTGTAATTTTTAAATAATTTACAGATTTATAAATGGTGAATGTGACGATACTTATGTAATAATTAACTACTTATTTAATCTGTGATACAATAATGCGCTGCCATCGCACAAAGATCATAGTACTTTTGTCTACCATAAGTGTTGGCAAATGTGTAAAATAAGATAACAAAAGCTAAACCTAGAAAGGTAGACGTGAAATGAAGGTATGTCAAGTGTGTAATGTTGGCAAGTAACTGGAGCGACTACGGGGTCGTGAAGAAGTGGTGCGGACATGACGTCTGCGATGCCGTCTCCTACGTGCCGGCAGTACGTGCACATTGTGTGTGGAGTAGTCGCTCATCAACGTCGAGGAGTCGCCACAACTCATCAACCTGAGCGCTTTGACGCCTCGAGCCAGCCGTCGCCTCTATCAACAAGCGTACACATATAATATTACACTCTGCGGTGCCGTCTCCTACGTGCTGGCAGTACGTGCACATTGTGTGTGGAGTAGTCGCTCATCAACGTCGAGGAGTCTCCACAACTCATCAACCTGAGCGCTTTGACGCCTCGAGCCAGTCGTCGCCTCTATCAACAAGCGTACACATATAATATTACACTCTGCGGTGCCGTCTCCTACGTGCTGGCAGTACGTGCACATTGTGTGTGGAGTAGTCGCTCATCAACGTCGAGGAGTCTCCACAACTCATCAACCTGAGCGCTTTGACGCCTCGAGCCAGTCGTCGCCTCTATCAACAAGTGTTCACATACAATATTACACTCTGCGAAGACGTCTCCTACGTGCCGGTAGTACGTGCACATTGTGTGTGGAGTAGTCGCTCATCAACGTAGAGGAGTCGCCACAACTCAACAACCTGAACGCTTTGACACCTCGAGCTAATCGTCGCCTCTGTCAACAAATGTTCACATACAATATTACACTCTGCGATGTCGTCTCCTACGTGCCGGTAGTACGTGCACATTGTGTGTTGCGTAGTCGCTCATCAACGTCGAGGAGCCGCCACAACTCACCAACCTGAGCACTTTTACGCCTCGAGCCAATCGTCGCCTCTGTCAACAAGTGTTCACATACAATATTACACTCTGCGATGACGTCACATACGTGCCGGCAGTACGTGCACATTGTGTATGGAGTAGTCACTCATCAAGGTAGAGGAGTCGCCTAAACTCATCAACCTGAGCACTTTTACGCCTCGAGCCAATCGTTGCCTCTGTCAACAAACATACACATACAGTATTACACTCTGTTATTACACTCTGCGATGTCGTCTCCTACGTGCCGGTAGTACGTGTACATTGTGTGTGGAGTAGTCGCTCATCAACGTCGAGGAGTCGCCACAACTCATCAACCTGAGCACTTTGACGCCTCGAGCCAATCGTCGCCTCTGTCAACAAGTGTTCACATACAATATTACACTCTGCGATGACGTCTCCTACGTGCCGGTAGTACGTGCACAATGTGTGTTCCGTAGTCGCTCATCAACGTCGAGGAGTCGCCACAACTCATCAACCTGAGCGCTTTGACGCCTCGAGTCAATCGTCGCCTCTGTCAACAAGCTTACACATAAAATATTACACTCTGCGATGCCGTCTCCTACGTGCCGGTAGTAAGTGCAATTTGTGTGTGGAGTAGTCGCTCATCAACGTAGAGGAGTCGCCACAACTCATCAAGCTGAGCGCTTTGACACCTCGAGCCAATCGTCGCCTCTGTCAACAAATGTTCACATACAATATTACACTCTGCGATGTCGTCTCCTACGTGCCGGCAGTACGTGCACATTGTGTGTGGAGTAGTCGCTCATCAACGTCGAGGAGTCACCACAACTCATCAACCTGAGCACTTTTACGCCTCGAGCCAATCGTCGCCTCTGTCAACAAGTGTTCACATACAATATTACACTCTGCGATGCCGTCTCCTACGTGCCGGCAGTACGTGCACATTGTGTGTTGCGTAGTCGCTCATCAACGTCGAGGAGTCGCCACAACTC